>NDGM011245162.1:254-18866 GCA_002564305.1 Octomys mimax
GACTGGAAATCCCATTCAAACCAGCTATCCCCGTACTGGGAATTTTCCCGGAGGAACTGAAAATGTCATATCATAGTGATATACGTGTACCTATGCTTATAGCAACACAGTTTGTGATAGTCAAATCTTGAAAACAACCATGATGCCTGTCACCTGAGGAATGGTAGAAAAAGATGTGGTATTTTTATGCAAGGGAGTATTACTCAGCTATGAAGAATGATAAACTTGAAGCATTTATATTTAAGTGAATGCCACTTGAAGATATACTCATAAGTGAAATAAACCAGATCCACATGTGTAAGTATCGTATAGTCTCCCTAGTATAAGAACTCAAAAGAAGAAATACAAATAGAAAGGTGTAACACAGTTAAAAGGAAAGCAAGAACTTGAGGATTGGACAATGAGGAGAAGACAAGGAGAAAAGCTGGAAAACAAGACAGGGGCAAAGCCATACATTTATATGCTTAGGATGGGTAAGGCAATGATCCTGAGAAGCATCTGCAGGTTTTTGAAACTAGCAGTTAATTGGAAGGATCTCACCCTGACTAACTATACATACTGATACCTGTGAACCAAGCAACTGCACTAGTAAGATTGCCCTGGTTTAACTTGAGAGGATGACATCATCACTTTGCTTCTAAACGTGTAGTACTACAGGATAGAGACTCTCCAGAAGATTTCAGCAGGCTTCTGACAAATCCGTATGCAAACTACAAACTATCTGGAACTCCTTTTTTATTATCTAGGTAATTTTAGCCAGACCTGGGACAGTGACTCAGTTCTTACATATTTAAACATTTAAAATCTAAATTATTATGTTAAAGAATAAGGTTTATAAAATTATGAATTGATTACTTGAATTTATAAAATATGAATTGCCTAACAGTGCTGGCTCTACACTTATGAAAAGTCATTCTTGGCAGTAATTAAGCAGTTTTCAGGGTCCTGGCAAGCATTTTTATATTACTTGTGCAGCTGTTACTTACCTTTCAAGTTAACAAGTATTAACATAAAACATTAGGTCATTGGATGGCAGTGTAACACTTACTTTATATTACAACTATTTAAATACTTGTGATTCTTTGCTCTGATACTGACTATTGGGTATTGACCCATTTAGCAATCACCTGTTTTATCATAATCCCTGATTTCTCATAAGGTTGTTATTATGGAGGAACATCTTTCCATTTTTATTATTTAACATTTAATGTATTAATTTTAGCACCATGTTTAAAGTGCATAGCAGTCTCTCAATTGTGTGCATCTGTTTGCCTTAGGCTCTACAGAAGAGACAATTCATGCTCTCCATGGACAGTAATTATTCAGGCTCCACACTCCCTCTCCATAGGAAGTAAAGGAATGTGGATGACAGCCCTTGTTGGTTCTAGTTAGGCAGGTAGTTGACGCAGTTGCCAGTCAGTGCAGCAGGTTAGCAGTTCAGAGTTTAAGCTATGGCGCATTCCAAATCCATTCATACTTAGGAGAATGTACCCAAGAGTGTTGATATGTTTATTATTACTGCGTTTCCTTCAGAGAACAAGAATTGCAGGTAAGTTGTCCTTTTTTTTTAAATCATCTATTAATTTTTTAAAAATATAACGTATCAGGGCCTGGAAGTATTTTCCTTTGCCCACAAACAGTCACCTAATAGGTCTCAAATATCACTTTCATTATGTAATATTTTCTTTCTCACTCTGAATAGGAATTGAAACTGATAGTGATGTTGGAATTAGGGGGAATACAACCTGCTGTCGTTTGAAAGCTGTAAATGTCATATGTTTTCATGTCTAGAAATATTCTGCATTTATGTAAGAATCTTGTCTTGCCAAACTTCCAATGTCTAAATTATTTTGTCAAATTAATACCTACATTATATATAAGTAAGGTGTTTAGCCTTTCCTAGCTAATGTCTTTAACAGTGATAAGTAAATTAATGAGCTGTATTTGGGTTTTTATTCTCAAGACTGAATTACTTTTGTTTAAAGGCTTTAGTCTTAATTTTTGAAACAATTTAAAGCTACAGAATATCACAAATATTATTTGGTGTTCTTTTTACCTAGGGGTCCTTGGATGAACATACTTACTTTATACATATATTCTGTTTAAGGGGTGTCTTTAATTTTTATTATATTATCAGAAGATTTTCTAAGAAAAAATTTAGTCAACCACTACTTATTCACTGGTGAAGAAACTGAGAGGGAAAGAATTTAAGTAACTCCATCGTTTTGAAATTTATTATTTATTTATTTTTATGTATTTGGTTCAGGGTCTCACTATGCAGCTTGTACTCATAGTAATCCTCTAGTTACAGCCTCCCCAGCGCTGGGATTATAGGTATGTGCTACCATGTTCGGGTTCACTGGCCTCAGTGCACCCAGTAGCAGGGCCAGCATGGCACGTGGTGCCGGGGATTGAACCCCAGTCCCTGCACTTGCCTAAGCAGGTGCTTAGTCCACTGAGCTATCTCACCAGCCCCCATTGGAAATTTAATACTTGTGAAAATTAAAGTTTATTTCTTAAAAAATCATAATATTAAGAAAAGGGCTTTTAATTTTTATCAGTGAAGCTTAAGAATACCCACATCATTGGACATTACTTTATAGTTTCTGATATGTCCTTAACTGACAGCATTTCCTAGTCATTTAAAAATAGACCTCCAATGTAGAGAATCTATGGTACATTATTGAAGATAAAGAAAAATTGATAATCTGTAATAATTTAGATCATTTTTTCTTTCAAATCCTTTTTCCAAAAGGAGTAACTAAAACAAAGTGAATAATGTTATTCTTGTTATATCTAGTTTTTCACTGATTAAATACATTAGGGCCTTCTGATTCTATGATGCTTTTAACATTTTAATAATACTTTGGAAATACTAAATTCTAGGAAACCAGTGTCTTCTCAAAACAAGGAAAATATGTTGTTTTTTTTCTTGGTAATCTATAAAGTCTGTGTAAAGATTTAATGAATGTGCCATTAATTGTTAGAACAAAAAGAAATTTGGATGTTGACATACAGAAAATAATTGTTAATAAGATAATTTAAAACACTATGTTTGTTATTTAATTTTTGTAAAAGATTCTAAAATGCTGCTACAAAGCTCATTTTAAGCATGACACTGATTTCAAAGGTAGATTAGTTTAGGTTTTGTTTCTTTTTCTTTGGGACATCTTAACTCAGTATGCTTGCTGCCTACTACACCCTCCTGTCTTACAAAGGCAGTCTCATTCATCTCCAGTGGTAGGACTTGGATCAGACCCTTGTGCCTTTTGGGCACATACACCAACACTAAGCTTCACTCCAGTCCTGTAAAAGGTGACTTGTTCAGTGAATCAGATTTTATTTTTATTCAAGAAGAGCAGTTTGTGAAAGCTGCTTGTTAGACCGGTGTTACTTTTAATGAGTAATTCAAAAACAAATAAAAACATTGCATTTTTGCTTTTCATTCACCAAATTACTTTATTTTATTTTATTGAGAAACAAGTACCAATAAGACAGTTTAAAAACTGATTAATAAGACAGTTTCAGTAATTAATACATTGTACATTGTTATCTTCTTAGTGGCTATCCATAATACAAGAAGCAGACAGGATATCCTGTCCAAACACTGTTAGTACAAATCTTTCTTCTTAGTGAATTAAGCGAAAGTAGCTGTATATCTATCCTAACTATTCTACATACACAGATACAAAATGATCCTTCCTTTGCATCCCCTTTTTTTGTTTAGTCCTGTCAGAAATGGTTATTCCATTGGCATCTAAATACTATACATAAGACTTAAATTATTTGGAACATTTGCAAATGTTTACAGAGTTTTTAAAGTTCAATACAGGAATATTAAATATTATCTTGAATTTTCATTCAGAGAAACTGAGACAATTCATTGACAGTTAATTTACTCAACTCATTAAAATAATGGTGATGCCTTATAATTTATAAGATTAAAGTAATCATTTATATGTAGAGAATGAGTAGAAATTTAGGTTCAATTTTATCTCAGAATTTTATTATCAGATTGTTTTTAAAATAGAACTTTCAAATAAGATCCGTTAGAAATGACTTCTCTCTGTGTTGCCTCTATGTATCTCACATATATTTCTTTATATAAACAGTTCAGCATTTAATTCTTATTTTCTTTACATTTGTGTATTAAAACCTTTCAGCAGTTTAATAGTGTATACTCTAGTACTTAGATTTTGAAACTTTTCCACAACAACCTACCATGTTCTTATATAGGAATCAATAAGTATATTTAAACATTTATTAAGGGTGGAAATGAAACATTTCCTGCTCTCATAGAATTCACAGTCTATTAAGTAGGCATGATGGAGTGTTGAGAAGGGAGTGCAGACCTCAGGTTAGAGGATTGCTAACCTCAGCTGGAGGCAGAGAACAGATGGCAGAAATGACATTTTATCTGAACCTGGGGCGCTACTAGAAGTTACTAAAATAGGAAGGCAGAACATTGTTCTGAGCTGAGGGCACAACAGACCGGAAAACTGAAGAAAGGGAGAGCAAGACATATAGTCAAGACAAAAGACATGGAGGAGGGAAATGAGAACACACAGCAAAATATCTTTCAGCCTCTTATTATACATATTTGGGCTTTAGTATATGGGCAGTGAAAAGACATTGACCATGAGATTTAAAGTTTAAAAACCTGTTTATTGAAGTCTAATATACACTTAGAACAGTGAGCATAAGTATATAGCTCCAAGAGTTTTCATGAAGTGAACTACCTGTGTGATCAGCACCATATTAAAAAATAGAGCATTGCTATCATGTTGAAAGCCCTCATTTATCTTTCCTTCCACTTGATCATGTCCCATACTCTTTAAAGAGACCTTTCGCTTGACTTCTTACAGTATAGATAGTATCCCTAGGTTGTACTGTATGTAAACAAAAAAATGCAGTACATGCTCATTGGACTGGAGGAAGCCAGATAGATTCACCCATGTTTTGGACACGGATGCTAATAATTGTTGTGGCCCTATAATATTTAAATTCTATGGTTGTACCAATCTTTCTGAGATCACTCTCTCTGCCCCATGAAAGACAGAAAGGTGTGAAATCAGTAAGCTTCACAATAAGTCTAGGAAATACAGTAATGGGCTTCAGCTACTGTAGTGGCAGTGAGGATGAAAGTAAGAGAGCTACTCATGAGTTAGACTTTACAGAATGTGAGTATGAATTGGGTGTTGGAATGAGGAATATAGAAATCCCACGAATAGCTCACAGGTTCTGACTTGACCAGGGACTGATGCTGTTGCCTTCCTATAGTGCAAGCAGTGGAGTTTAATAATGATAAAGAAGAGTAATGGGTTCAATTTCTGACACATTTGAGGGACATCTAAAGTTTTAGATACACTTTACACAAATACTGTAATTGTTTAATATCTGAATTAGCGGATAATTTCATGTTCATTACTATAATGCATTTACAAAGATTCTATTTATGCAAAATGGCAAATCTTGTCTTCTCTCTAGTCTTACATCATGTTTTTCACTTCCCTTTATATGATATGTTACCCTAACACAGTGCTAACTTTATACACAAGAAGAATAACCATTCCTGTATAAGTGCTATAAAAGTCACAAAGTAAATTTATTCTTGGTAAGACTTTAATGGGCTGTAATAAATGTTCATTAAATTTTGTTAGGAAAAGAAGAGAGAGAGATGACATTTAACTTGAACCCAAGCACCTAGTTTCAGAGAAATTCAATGCCAGTAGAGTAACAGCTGTATGGGGGGATCCTCACCTGCTTTACAGTAGACTAGAGTATCTTTTCCTGGAATCAGTGGCCAAGATTAAAGGAGTCTGGATCCGTCTGAAATCATGGCAGTAGTTTGTATAACTTTTCTGGAGAAAGGGTCGATTGCTTTTATCAGAGTCTTAAATCCAAAAGAAGTTGATAAAATATTTGTTCCAGCTCTGCTAACAAAATATTTTGAATCTAACATCTTTGTATGTTTAATGTAGAGAATTAAAATAGGGAAAATGAAACACATTCAGTTTTATAATTCCCTCCCCCAATTCTTGCTGTTTACTGGTACAGTAAAATAGTTGAGAGAAAATCCTGATGAGTATATTAGTAGGATTGATCATGTAACTAGTAATGGTGTCTGTTTTATTAATTCCATGACTTTTTGTAAAAGAATAATTAGATTCCTTTTTTAGATACAGGAATATTTCTAAGTATGGAACTTCAGGTAGAGAGTTCTTTCTGGTTTTGATCAGATTTGTTATAGACCTCCTTTCTGTAGCAAATAAAGCATTTAGAGTAAATGCCAAGTCTTAATCCAGAAATCTGTTCAGTTGGATTACATGTAATGTTTTGTACAACTGTTTAAAGTTGGAATTGGCAAATTATGGTTCATGGGCCAAATACATCTCCTAACTTATTTTTGTAGGGCATTCAGCACATAAGAATTTGACTTATATTTTAAAACTGTTCTTTAAGAAAAGGACTTCAAGGGATTCATTCAGATTGTAAAAGGAGTATGTAATGGAGATAGAATGTGAAAGCTTTAAATATTTACTGTCTAGCTCTTATTTTCGTTTTTGTTTTATTTATATATTTTTGCCAACCCCCAGCTTAAAGAAGTTCAGGCTTTAAGCTTCTCCAAATACATATTATTTTATAAGAAGATACATTGCTTGTGGTAAACAATATTTTTGAAGTGGTGCACATATTGGTACAATTCTAGTAACTGATTAAGTAAAATGCTTTTCTATTTGCTTTCTACACTGGGTACTCAGCTAACCGGTAAATGTGCTTATGTCTGGAGTTGAAAATATATGAACCGAAGGTGAACTTAGTGATCAACCTCAAAGAACTATGTGAATGTAAAGTCTGTCTTGATCTGCCTTGAGTGTGTTGTAGCAGCCACAATTCAGATCAATTGAAAAATATTAAAATGTATTCTTTACTTTTTAAGATGATATAAAGGCAGAAGAAAGCACACATTAAATAATGTATTGGTCATGGTATTTGCTGAAAGTATATCATTCATTCACTCACTTATTCGACATTTATAATTTATTTCAAAATTATTAAATTATTATACATTTACATTACAAGTACATGAGATATTACAATTATAACCATTGGGAAAATACTGAAATGCTTTTTTAAAATGGAATATTATTGCATTAGTTAAATGGAGATGACTGGATCAGAAAATTGGGTTAGTTCTGTCTTCTCATGCAACATGATTTTTCCTTCAGTCTTAGAACTTTTCTACCAACGTACAAATTTTCTTGCTGTAGCTTTTAGTTCTTCCTGTAGTATCTACCCTGTTTCTGTATTTACAGCTAATCTTTTTGAAAAAGTTATCTTTCTGAATTCAGTTTTAGTAAACCCTGTAAGTCCAGTAAAACTACTCCTGTTAATGATTCTCATGGTAGTAAGACAGATAGATGGTCAGTTCTTACTTGGCGTGGCAGCAGCATGGGACACTTTGATTTTCAGATGCTACTTTTTCCTGATTTTTCCTTCTACATTTCTGTCTCTTGCCTTTTGAGTCCATTTTGATGTTTCCTCCTTGCTTCATCTACTTGTAAACTGGGGAAAGAATGCTCAAACATTTTGGAATTTTATTTTTAAACTGGTATTCATTCCTTTAGTGTCTTATTTTGTTGTGTGTTCCTATAAAAAATAACCTGAGGCTGGCAAATTATAAGAAAAGAGAGAGTGCTGAGAGGCCATTTATTCCCATGAGACCTAATCCAGTTTCAAGAGATCTTACTGAATCTCTGGGGAAAAACATTAATCTGTTAATAAGGGCAATTAGTCTGTAGGCACACCCAGAAACTCCACCTTCTAACTCTGTATTGTTGAGGAATTAAGCATCAGCGTGAGTTTTAGCAGGCACACATTACACTCAGAACAGCAATTAGTGATGTCATAAGAACCAGGGCTGTAAATGGCCATCCATTTTCAGATGAGCAGTCCTGTGGTGCTCTTAGAATATGATATGGCAACCATTCCATCACCACTCCTGCCATTTCTCCATCTTAATAAATTAATAAATAGCAACTGCAGTCTTATAATGAACCATGATGTCATCCTGTATGTGATCTTTTCTTTTATTTCAGGTTTGATAATTCTTAACACCTCAATTAACACATATTCTCTTTACATCTTCACTGAAATACATTTAAAGTCCAGTCACTGTTATACATCACCACTCCTATAACCTAATCCAAGTCACCTTCATATCTCCAAAATATCTACCCCAGACTTAATTCAGTACATTCTTAATAATCATGTGTACTTAACAACAGGGAAAGTGTCATCAGGGGATTCCATAATTGTGTACACATCTTAAAATGCACTTACACAGACTAAGGTAGCTAGGACAGGACTAGGCAACAGAATTGTATGGAATCACCAGTGTATGTGCAGTCCATTGTTGACTGAAGTGTTATGAAGTACATGAATGTATTACAGGTAGAGCAATTGTATTTAAAAAATAAGCTACATTATATCACTTCTTGAATAAGCACCCTTCATTGACTTCTCATCTAAAAAGTAGTGGACCAGCCTCTGTGCTTGCTTGGCCTTTTATTCCTGGATTTCAGCATGTTCCCCACTCATGTTACTGTAGCCATACTGCCTTCTCTGATGTCTTGGAATAGGCTGAGAAAGTTTGCATCTTAGAGGACTACATCAGAAGTTCCCTCTATACATGTTTTCTTTGTATGTCTTCATGGCTCATTCTCTCATCTCGAGATTTTTACTCAAGTGTCAATTTAATGAGGTTTTCTTCAGCTACTCAGTCTAAAACTGCAAAGTGCTTCCACTCCACTACAGTCCTTTCTGTTTGATGTTTCTTTGTGAGATATAACATCTATCGTTCTGTATAGCTTACTTTTCCTTTTTAGTTTGTCTCCTACTACTTGTACATAAAAACAAGGATTTTGTTCACTATTTTTAGCTTTTAGATAGTGCTAGACTCATGCACATAATGAATATTGACTGAATGAACATATGTAGTTCAAAAATAGCCGAGAGAGAAAATTTTAAAATATTTGAGGGATTTTTTGAATACTTCTAATAATCACTCAAAATATTTTGGTAAATGACATGCTCAGAACTGAAGACATTAGGAATGCAACTATATACTAATGTAACAGATGTTGACTTTGCTTCTCTGAAAAAAATTCTTGATTTTGGCTATTTGCTTATTCAATTTGATTGAATACCAAAAATTTACTTGTTATTTGGTAATTTGTTTTTTTTAAAGACATCTATTGCAGTATATAGTGTTTACATTCAGAATGTGTATCAGTTTTACTCTCCCTGCCTCTCCATTTTTCCCATCTTTACAGAGTTTATCTCCTTGTTGCTTAGCATGTCTCTCTTTTATTTTGTTTTTAAAATATGTGTCTTTTGGATCTTTTATGTTAGAGAAATTGTTTGATATTTAGTCTTCTATGACTGACTGACTTCTCATAGTATTATGATCACAAGAGCCATCCACTTTCCTAAAAAAAATAGCTCAAATTCATTTTTCTTCTTGGCTGAAAGGAACTCCATAATGTACAAATCTCACCTTTTCTTAATGTTTCTCTTTGGTGGGCACAGTAGGGCACATCCATGGTTTAGGAGTTGTAGCACTGTTATAGATGGTGTGTATGGATCACTGTAATATGATTAGCTCAGCTCTTTGAGGAAGATACCCAGAAGAACTATACTTGGATAAATGAAATTTCTATTTTTAGTTTTCTGAGGACTCTCCAGCCTGATTTTCATAATGATTGTATTCATTCACATTCCCACTGTGAGGAAGGGTTACTTTTCTCCACAACTTCACCATAATTTGTTGTTTTTTGAATCCTTAAGAATAGATATTCTTCCTGGAGTAGGATGGAATGTCAGTATTGTTCTACTTTGTGTTATTCTAATGACAAAAGGTGCTAAACATTCTTTTATGTATTTGTTGGCTACTTCAAAATGTGTTTGTTCATATCAGTTGCCTATTTTTTACAGATCTTTTATAGGAGAGATATAATTATTTTGAGGTATTTGTATTTTCTGGATATTAATTCTGTGTTTGAGCAGTGACTGGAAAAATTTTCCCCATTCTTTAGGTCGTCTCTTTATTCTTTTGGTTATTTGTTTTGCTGTGCACAAGCTTTTTTTATGTGACATAACCCACTTGTTGATTATGGATATTATTTCTTGCAGAATTGGGATTCTGGTCAGGAAGTCCTTGTCTGTTTGTATATCTTAAGGAATTTTACCATTATTTCTTCCATCAGTGTTTCTATTTTTATATATAGGTCTGTAGTCTGTTTTTATGTGATTTGATTTCATTACAGGATGAGAGATAGAGACCAAGATTCAGTGTTCTCCATATAGATAACCAGCTTTCTCAGTGCCTTTTGTTAAAGAGGGTATCTTTTCTTTAGCGTACGTTATCAGCCCCTTTGTCAAAAATTCAAAAAAGCCAAAGGTACTTCGGGTCATTTCTGTGTCCTCTTTTTCTATTCTACTGGTCAACATGTTTTATTTTTGTGTCAGTACATTGTGTTTTTACTATTGTAACTTCATAGTATAACTTGAGGCCTAGGATTGTGATGTCCCCTGTCTTGTGGGTTTTTTTTCTCTCTCTCTCTCAGTATTTCCTTAGCTCTTCTGGGTCTCTTCTGGTTCTATATAAATTTTACAATTGTTTTTCTCTAAGAATTTAAATATGATAATTTGAGTATACTGTGATGTGTATATTTTTAAAAGAATCTTATCATTAAAAGTAGCAGCTATTATAAGCATCATTGGTGAGGAATCTTTTTAAAAATTACATAAAATTATTTACAGAAGAGTTGCAGAGATATTAAAAAAGCTATACCTATTAGTATCCTTGTTTTGTGCTTTATAAGTTTATAAATTTCAAAGGACGAAACAAATACCAGTTTGGCTTACCAATATAACTTGTTAATGTGATAGTTTTACACTAATTTTTAGGGTCAGGCAGATAGCTTAACAGCTTAAGTGCCTGTCTAGCAAACACAGAGTCCCAAGTGTGATTCCCAGTACTTCAAAAAGAAAAAGAAAATAATAATAATAATAATTTAAAATAACTGCACACAATTATTTTTAAGTTTCCATATTTTATGATATTTTATCTTAACTATCTGCATAACTTAATATATAGTCATAATGTATATTTTGTTTTAATTGTGACATAAATTTTTGTGTTTTATTATAACCTTTGTTAATTTAATTATTAATACAAGACCATCCTGATGCTATCATTATTAATGAATGTTGTAGTCATGGAACATCTTAAGGGTATTCATCTTGTTTTACTGTTACTAATAACATGGGAGATAATGTCTTTGTCTCACAAAGGTTATGACTTTTTTTCTCTTTCCAAAAGGGTTGTATATCGATTTTTTTCTGTGTCACATCTATATCCTAAAAATGACCACTGGGAAAAATTTGGTGATTAAAATCACATGGCTTATGGGTAAGATAGAATTGGAATGAGCACTCGAACACTTGGTCGGTCATCCTTTTTTTTAAAAGACAGAAGCCTAATAGAAATTGTAGTGTAGTTTTAAATGGTATTAAATGGCCCAGAAATACATGAGTGTTGTAATAGTTATGGACTTTCACCTTGACAACCCTGAAGTTTGCTTGTAGATATGTGTGTCAGGTTGCCGATGTGCTTTATTGTGAAGTGGTAGAAAGGATAATCTGAGGAAGAAGTCATAAACTGACACGTGCTTGTGTCTGAGCATTACCCAGTGAGGCGTCAGTCAACTGAGGTAGCTGGTCCTTTTGCGAGATATGTGCCTGTGTGCATTGTGCTTACTGTCCTATAAGGCTTGGTTCTTCTGGCTCTGGTTTTTAGAGGTT
The DNA here is from genome assembly GCA_002564305.1 of Octomys mimax. Taxonomy (NCBI): domain Eukaryota; kingdom Metazoa; phylum Chordata; class Mammalia; order Rodentia; family Octodontidae; genus Octomys; species Octomys mimax. The sequence goes on from NDGM011245162.1 coordinate 12,123, forward strand.
CATCTCACAGATAAAAATCAGTAAAAGTAAAATTGTCTTCATGCTCATGCTGTTCTCTAATACAACAAATTCATTCAAACCAATTTGCATTTTCAAAATTAATGTTGTAACAGAAAAAATCTTCTAGTTTGTTGCTCCTTCAGTTTTCACTATAAGTTTAATATTGAACTAGGTTTTTAAGCCTTTGTAGAAGTATTCCTCACATATTTTTAGTGAAATGCCTTTGGAATGTTGGTTTAGTATAGTGTTTTGATCTAGCTTTAAAGTTGGAGGCATTGCTATTTTAAAATAACTTGTTTCAGTTCACAGATGAAAAAAAAGTGGAAGGTAGTTTCTTTTCCAAGTGCGACTAAAAGAGAAATGCAAGTTAGATAATACAATGAGAGGGAAAAAAAACAAACAAAAAACCCGTAGAAAGTTAGTTTGTACCTAAATGGAGCAGTGCCCTTGCATACCAGAATAAGGCATGTACCCTTACAGTAGGCAATCAGAAGTCAAAAAGTTTTGTTTTATTTTTTTTTTGTTTGTTTTATTTTGTGAAGTGACAGAGTAGGAAGGGTAAAGGGTCCAGGGAAATGTTACAGGAGTATAAATCAGAGATGGTGAAGTTACCATCTAGTGTGGACAGAGTAAGAATGGAAGAGAAAATACAAACATGAGAGAAATTTTGTCAGTAGTAAGGTTTGCCTCCTAGTTAAATTTATATGAAGGAAAATATAAAATAAAAATCTTCCCAAGATTTCTCCAAAGTATTATCTTCATTGGCCGAATAATAGTGAAAACAGGAAAATAACAGGTTTGGAGGTTAAACTGTGTGAGCAGGAGAGGATGGGTACTGTGTTCCTGAAATGACAAAGCTTTTGTAAAAGGCAGCCTGAGGGGCAGATGCCACGCCAGGCTTAACTTTAGACGAGTTTTGATGAGTCACCTAGAAACCCTAGACAGCAGTTTATTTCTCTGATTTCCTCATCTATAGAATAAACATTGAACCACTGCTGAATTGTCACAATCTTGGAACAATTACTATGTCTTATGTCTTATTTGAGTTTCATTATGACTTCATGTTGTCTTCTAGTGTCCTTTATGAAGAATGTTTATAGTGAATGAGAAAAAATGCTCAATTCTGAGTTTACTTGAACTTAAAATGTGTTTAATACTGAAATTCTTGACATAGGAAGTGCCAAAATTGCCATTTCATTTTACCATTGTTTTCCAGAAAAAAATTCTTATAGAGCAGAATTTAGACCAAGGAGAAATGGATACATAAAGCCAACTCAAGCAAAAAAGCAATGTAGAATTTTTTTTAGTGCATACTTTTAGGACTTCTATTAATGACTACAAAATCCCAATAAATTATTTAGAAAAATTAAATACAAATATAATAACTTTATATATATGCAAAATAAACATAATCTAAGCGGCAAAATATCATATAGAGGAAAAGCATAGCCTTTGATATAGATTGGCTTTAAATAATCAGTTTTATTATTCTACTTACAGGTTTAAGCAAACAAGAAAGGATGGTTATGGATATTTTGCTTTCCACAAAAAATGGAAATAGTAATTCTAAGTTAGAGGTTTGTTAGAGTGTTTAGAGAGAATTTTTGTAAGGAGCTAAGTATATAGCCTGATATTCAATAAACTTTAACCTTTATTATTTACTAGGTAGCAGTTATACTGATGTACTATGAGCACATAATAAACACTTTCTCAAAATCTTACCTGTTCTAAACACTCTTTTTAAATAGAATGCAAAATAGTAAAAACAAATTAGAAATGAAACAATTTCACTGAACAAAATAGTAGAAATTGACAATGGTTGTTGTATTATATAATGATGTCTTCAAATTAGTTGTTTAGATTATCAGACATAAACATGCAAAATTAGTAAAGCAAAAATGTTATAAAAATTTAAAAAGGAGAAGAAAAAAGTATTTAAGCATCAAATGTTCCTTTCAGTATACCAGCAGAAATCAGCAGTACAGTTATCCCAATTGTCCTGTATATATACATAAACACATCTTTTCTCCTTCCTTCTTTCTTTTCTCCTTTCCCTCATGCCAGTTGTTCCTTCTCTTTGAAAAGATTCTTTCCCTTTCACAATATCTATTCCTTTCAGATTTTATTTACTCTTTCAGGTTCTTACACTAGTGAAACAATACTGTTTGCACATGCAGGTCTGATTTATTTCACTTACAAGTGTGGTTGAATACTCTAGTTCAATCCATTTACCTGTAAAAGCCTCAAGTTTATCTTTTTTATAGCTGAGTAATACTCCATTATGTGAAAATACCATGTCTTATTTATCCATGCCTCACTTGGTGAGCATTTGAATTGTTTCCAAGATTTAGCTATGACAAATTGCTCTGCTAGAAACATGGGTGTAGATGTATCACTGTGGAATGATGTTTTTGTTCATTTGGAAAAATACCCTGGAGGGGAATGATTGGGTTGAATGGGACTTCTAGTTCTAGCTTTTTGAGGAATCCCCTTACTGATTTTTATAGTGGTTGTCCACATCTGAACTGCCAACAGTGGAGAAGGGTTCCTTTCTCCCCCACAACCCCTCCAGCATTTGGTATTGGTTGACTTTTTGATGATAGTCATTCTTTGTGGTATGAGACGAAATCTCAGTGTTGTTTTAATCTGAATTTCTCCAATGACCAAGGACGTTGAACATTTTTCTGTTTATTTATTTGTCATTTGTATTTCTTCATCTCTGAAGTGTAGATTCATCTCAGATGCCCATTTTTGGATTGTATGTTTTAATTTTGGGGCCTGATTTTTTAATTCTTTACATGTTCTAAATAGTCCTTTATCTGAGGGATAGTCAGCTATAACTTTTTACAATTCATAGGTTTCTCTTTACTCTGTTGGTGATTTCTTTTGAAGTACAGAAATTTTTCCAAAAGATAAGATCCCAGTTGTTGATTCTTTAAAGTGTTTCCCATGCAGTTTGGTTTTTGTTCATGAACTTTCTACCTTTGTGTCTTTAATATTTCTACCTCCAGAAGATTTATCATAAACATTGATTCTATATTCCTCTCTTATAATGTGTATATTTATAAATGTGTAACCATTAGATATATGACATTCAGCTTTTTTGGCAGCTTAAATGATTCGACTAAAGAATTATGTTTTAAAACAATTCTAGTTGGTGAATATTTGGTTTTTAAACAAAATAATATTTTATTATTATTACTGGAATTTAACCCAGGGCCTCATTCATGCTATGAAGCACTTTACCATTGAGCTATGTCACCAGCCCTTTTTATTTTGAGTCAGCCTTGCTGAGTTGCTCAGAATGAGCCATATTGTGATCCTCCTGCACTTTAGCATTTTTCTATGAGATGTTTCTTCCATATAAATGTCTTTCTTGGTTTACTTTTGTAAATACATTTAGCTGTGGGCTAAATAAATCACTAAAAGGCACATTCTTAAAGGGATATTCAGTCATATGATACAAAATTTGGGATAGGAGTCAAAAGAACTAAATTTCTTCTTCAGTATTATTGATTATGGCTAGGGGAGTTGCTCAGTGGTAGAGGACATAGTTAACATGCACAAAACCCTGGTTCAGATTCCAGTGTACATACACGCACACACAGGTACAAAAAAATATTGGTTATATTTTATTTTTCACTGTTTATAACAATATATTGCCACTGTGTTGCTGAAATTTATTGCTTTCTAGGGCCAGAGCTATAACTATTCTATATATTTAACCAGAGGAGGATACTTCCAGTTCACAAAAGCCTTTTTGCAAGTGTTATTGTTTTAGGGAATTAAAGTAAATGTGCATCATTGGTTTATTCATTATAAAGTAGGCCAGAAAGCTTTTTATCGAAAAACATGTGAAGAAAGGAAAAATAATGAACCTGATTGTGTAGCAGGATGAATAAAAAAGTGGATTAAAATGACTTTGTGGTTTAGTAGTAAATATTTAGTAGTAAATATGAAGAAACCAAAATAAGAAAAAAAAATTAAAAATCAGAAGAAAATTTATTAAAGCCTGTAATACTTGGAACATATATTTTATGATAAGGGCAAAAAGATTTAAGTCTGTGAATAAACATACATTAAAAATGAAGATATTGATGCTACATTATATGTTATCAGAGGGCCTATTTGTGCTGGAGTTGATTCAGATTCTAAAAGGACAGCTGTTTGCAGATTGACTTTCCTTTCAGTGTCTTTGAGGAACTGCCATATTGTTTCCATTTTTCTTTGTTACAGTCCTAGTTTATACCAAGTATGAATTCATAAGATATGTAGGTTTTGCTTAAAGGTATTTTTGGTGCCTCTTGATTTCATTCCTTCTTGTTGACCATAATGACTCCTTCGTATGGCTTGTTTGCATTATTGCTGGCCAAAGTAGGTTTTGTGTATTTGTAAAGTTGATTTCTTGTTTCTTTTAATTACCCTTAAACCAGTCCACTGGTTTAGGGTTGTTGCTATCAATAAAAATATGTGAAATTTGGACAGCCTAATTCTAAGAACTTTACGATACTTTTTCGACATATACTAAGTCCCCAACTTTTCAGTCTTCCCAGTGTCAGAAACATCTGGAGAGCTTGTTGAAAGAAATATGGGTAAACTATGTCTCACTGTTTCTGATTAAGTAGGTCTGAGGTGGGGCCCCATGATGTACAAAACTTTTTTTTTATCAAGTTTTCAGGGTACCATTGGTGCTGTTGTTCTGGGATCATTTTGAGAAATAATGCATTCAACTAGTAACAAAATAGGTCTTACACCACTCTGTGAGAAGCTAAAAGCTAGAAATGTTTAATTATATATATATTAGGGAAATTTGTGACTATTACTTGGTTATTGAAATGAGTGTCTTTTATTTAAACACTAAGTCACTTTTGTTTAGAGATGATTATTTATGGAAAATTAGGATGACTATTATATTTCTCATATTTAAAATAGCAGTTCATACACTAATACATTAAAAAAATAATTTTAAAACTTACAGTCTCAACCAGGTATGGTGGCACATGCTGGTAATCCTGGCATTCAGGAGGTAGAGGCAGGAAGATTCCCACAACTTTGATGCTGGCATAGGCTACATAGTGAGTTCAAGGTCAACTTGAACTATATGGCAAATCCTTGTCTCAAAAAGATAAAAAATAAAAACAGATATTAACAAAACCCAGAAAGTCTTTAAGCTGATTGTCTGACAAAAAGAAAAAAATTTCTATAGGTGCTTACTTATATGTGTTTACTTTTGTTAAATGGTAACTGATATCTTGGATATTAAAGCAGGGCATTATTTGCATTGTATATTGTTTTGTTTTTGCAAACTTTAAGTATTGGAAAGAATTATTTTAAGATTTGTATATTTTAATGTGTCATGTTTTTACTTTAAATAGGAACAGATTGATAATTTTCATGAACTAGTAAATTGTCCTATTTTATGCAAATCATACTTATTTTCTAAATAATAAAAGCATGTTTTAAGTAGATGGAAAAATATGAGGAAAACTCACAGGAGTAAACTGTGTGTATCAACTGTGACAGGACTGGTCTACATTTGTGTATTAAATTTTCATTAAGGTATAAAAGACTCAGTACATTATCTTTTTTTTTTTTTTTTGAGGTTATGAGCAGAATATGTTTATTGGTGAAAGCTCCTGTCCAAGAGAGGGACAGGAGGGGGACCCTGAGCAGGTGGTCCCCAGGAAGCTGTCTCTTCTAGGGACTTTTATAGAGTAAAACCATACAATGAGGCGGGTCTAAGGTGGTGGTGAACATGGGAGCTCGTTTAGGTGGGCATGAGGTGGGACAAAACTATGGTCAACCAATGAGATTGCAAGCACCATTGCTCAGGTAAAATTGATTAAATCAGAATCAAATGGGGAAGTGAGTCACATGGGGTCTCTTCCTGTTGGGGGTTGGACTAGTGACTCATATGGGCTCTTTCAAGATGATTGATACTTATTTAGAATATCAGTCATTGATGCCCATTCCTAAGGAAGTATGTGGCTACATTTGTTTACTCTTTTGTCTTAAGGTCTGGCCCACAGTAGGAAATGTCTGTCTCTTCCAAAGTTGCAAAGTCACCTTGTTTTCCATATTGTCTCTTTGAGGGCCTGCCCTGCCTGACGGCCTATAATATTTTTATCGAATTCAGTTACCTACAGCATTCCCCCTCTGAAGAAGAAACCCGAACTGCCATAAGGGAACCATGGGCGATGACTGTGCTGGCTTCTTCAGGCCAAAAGAGGTCCTAGTTGTGAACCGGCAGTCAGAGATACTCTCCAGATGTTCTGTCTGAAGGCTTTCAATAGACATTTTTATCTGGGGTAGACAGAATAGCTTTAAATTTGGAGGACACAAAGCCAAAGAAATGATTAAACATGCCCCAAAAATGATTAAGCATGCATGGGCCAAATAATAATATCAGCAGGATAATTATGAACACAGTCAAAAATGATTTTTTCCAAATAGATGGTAATGACTTCACATAAAAATGATAAAGGTAAGGTCTAGGGGCCTCAGCATTTTACATACCATTGATTTGATATCTAATATTCTGAATGGCTATTGAGACATTAGCAGAAAGATCAGGAATATAATAACCTTTAAAAACTTGTAATTATAAAAACACTAGTTAGAACATTTTGTAGGTCCATTAGCAGAGATCTCTTAAATGTGAGGTTTAATCTTTTTTTTTTTTTTTTTTTTTATCTTGGAAGGCCATTGGGTATTATCTCAAAAAACTCTTTTTTTTTTTTTTTT
>NDGM011245183.1:2445-19975 GCA_002564305.1 Octomys mimax
TTAGCTCACAGTTACTGGAGGTTTCAGTCCACACTCAGCTGGGTCCAAGGCAGAGCAGCACAGGACAAGGAACAAGCTTTCATGGCAGTGGCAAAGAGTAAGAGAGCAAAATGGAGGAGTAGCAGCAACAACAATGGCAGCTATGGCTGCAGAGAGCAAGTCCGTCTCAATTGTATTCAGGCTTTCTGCCCCAGGCTGGGAGAAGTACCCACACCTGTAATCTCAGCAGTGCTAAAACCCATAATCCCAGTGGATCTTGAGTTAATCTCAAACTCTAGAAGTCCCCACCCCATGACTGCATGAGGCTCCGGGGGAACAACTAGACAAACCGTAACAGTGATCTAGAGATGGATGGAGGCGGTGGGGAGGGGAAGAGATGGAAAGTAAAGAGGACCAAGCTGTGCTGTGTACAGGTGCCGACTCTCTACAATACATGTAAACTTCATGCATTGCAAGTATGTGCTAACAAAATCAAAGCTTTTAAAAAGAAAAAAAAATATTAGGGATAGCTGCAGCCTGGCTCAGCCAATTAATTGTATAACTACAGTTTAGTGATTTACCTAACTCTAATAAAATGGATATTAGGCAAATATTAACACTTTTAGCTCTGAATTTCAGACCTCCTCTAGCCACCTTTTATAGTCCCTTCTGGGTGACCCCTTGCATATTCCATGGGCTTGCCTTTTACCCATTTGACTACAGATTGCAATTAGTGTATTCATTACAACAGTTTCACATCTTAATGTATAACAAGTACTTCCACTGATGACTGAAAGCCCTAAAAACTCCAAAGAATGATATTAAAATTTCATACAATTCACCAATAATGTGCTTGTCTGGCTCCCCAAAACGCTTCTAATCTTTCCTCGGGCATGCCTGCCTTGTAAGCATGCTTGTGACAGTCTCCACAGTAGAAGTGACAGGATTTTTGAGACCATACATGCAACCACAGTGAGTCACAGTGTTTGTGTTCGAGTGGCTTGGGTAGTATCTGTTCACCTCATAAATCATTACTAAATAATAATAAATATTACTCAGAGAATGGCATGACTTTCTCTACAAAAGCACCATTTCCACAATGTAATTTGCTGGGAATCAAAGAAGCAATCGTGGAAAGTGCACCTTCCCCTGGGAACATACACATCTTCCTAATTAAGCCATGTGTTGTAATTTTATCCAAGCCAACAGGAATGCAAATAAAAGTGCCTAACTTGTACCATGAGAGCTTGATCTAAAACATAAGCATAGCACCAAATAGTAAGTTATCACTAAGTAGAAGGTGCTAACACTAGTAGTTCAAACCTCATAGTCAGCAAAACAATGCTCCACAAACGAAAGCCCCAAGCCTGCTTTTCCATTAGGTGGCAAAGCCGCATGGGAGAATTCTGTCTGTGCACAGGTAGGACAATCAGTGAGACACAAAATGAAAGTCACAACATAGCATTTTATAAGGGAAGAATCGTTCTTTGGAGAGGGGAGCTTGTGTCCATTATAGTTCAAAGCCAAATGGCCAATGCTGCTGTGAAAATCTGTACTTGCTGTGGAAGTCTTTGCTGTACCCCTGGAGCTTTTATAGCCATTGTCCCTCTGAAGATTTCACTGTAAATTTCTGGTGAGCCAGCTACAAAATACAGCATTGTTAAAAGTTGTCACCCCAAGTTTCGGTAGTCAGGTGGTTCAGAATTTGTCATTTGTTAGAATGTCCAGGTAAGAAATACCTCAAGAACAGGCAGCCTCAACATTCTGGCCAGCTGGTATGTGGGTACTGGGAATAACTGAGCATCAGGAACAGTGCGATATCAAGGGAAGGCTGGACACTCATGGGAAGATACCAGGGCTCGGGAGGTCAGACACAGGGCTGATTCCGTGTGTGTATGTGTTCATGTGTGGTATGGTAATGACATATTCACACACTAAGTTCACAACTTAAATTTTCATGTGTGATCATCACTAAGGACTAGAGACATGGAATGGTGTGCAGGTGACAGACAAACTTGGGTAGTGATCTTGCGATAGAGCTAGAGAAGAGGGGAGGTGGGGAGCTATGGAGAGAGTGGAGGCTGCAGCCAGGAGTGGCTGATACTTGATGTGAAAGCAAGGCTGAGTTACGTAAAGCTGTCATTACGTTGAAATGCCCCACAAACAGCCTAAGCCTTTTACCTTTTCAAAAAGTCTTTGTTAGGACCAGTAAGATAGCTCAGCGGACTAAGAGCTTGCTTAGACAAGTGCAGGGACAGAGGTTTGATCCCCATTCCCACATGCTGCACTGGCCCCACCCCCAGGCTCGCTGAGCCAGTGACTGGGTCCCGGTGTCCAGTGCCAGGGTGGCTGAAAACAGGAGGATTACTACAAGTTCAAGCTATGTAGTGAGACCCTGTAAAAAAAAAAAAGAAGAAAAAAAGCTAAAAAATAAAGAAATAAAAAGTCTTTATTTTCCATAATCATTATCTGTTGTTTCCTGTTTCATATTATTTTGTTCCTTATTTCAATCTAGAAATCCTGTGATTGCAGATTTGAATAATTTGCTCTGGTAATCTTATAAAACCATTAAAAGAAACAAAGTTTATAAGAACTGCATGTAAAATAAAAACAAATGGGTTCCACCTATGTACAGGCGTGCATGGATTCCACCTTTATTGATATAGTGCACTTTTTGTCCTCCACATGTCTGGGCTCTTTTGAGTATTTCTTGATCTAGCTATGCTCTGGGTGCTAGAAATAGTGACCTGTGGTTACACGAGGCATTACTATTTCAGAAATTGTTGCTAATGTTCTTTGCCAGCTTTAATTCTGAAGCCCTGTGAATCCTTTTTGATAAAAATGGTGGGAACACAGTCTGCGACTCCATGAAGAAGAACAGAGCACCTCAGGTAGCTCTTTCCTGTGAAGTGTGATGCTAAAAGCAGTGGTGGCGGCCACAAACTGAGCTACACATGAAAACAAACACATTACTTAAGGTAAATGAACCCTGTGAGGACACTTGCATGGTAATGCCACGCATGGAGAGTGTTTCCTTCATGGGTAGATTTTTCAACAAGCCTAGAATGAGAGACTCTGATGATAGGCGGACTGGCACTGATGTCTTGAGCCTGGAGCACAGATGCTGCAAAAAGCAACATTTTCTTCAGTAAATATTTATATTTATTAAATAACTAAAGCACTATGCAAAGTCAAAGAAATACAAAAATGAATATAATACAATCCCTACCCTTAAAGGCTCACAGTCTTGCTTGGAAATTTACCGTCTTCCACTACTAAGCAGCATAATAGGACAAATGCCAAAAATAGAAATAAAGGACATTAACTTCCCTCAATAGTCAGAGCATATTTCTCAAAGAGATGTCATTTAGATCCTGTCTTGAAAGACTGAGTCCTCATGCTTTTGGTGGATAAAACTGGAATAATTGCCTGGCAGCAAACCTCCCAGCTACAGTGATGACATGGCACATATTTGGCAATTCCTACCTTGGTGCAGCTGTGAAGGAGTAGTGGAGAAGTTCTGAAAAGTATGTGGACAACACAGGAGGCTTCTGATGTGCCTTGCCGAGGGATCTAGACTTTATCCTGTAGGTTGCAGCAGATCATTGTAGCTTTTAATAATATCTGATAATCTTGTCAAAAGAACACAAATGTACCATTTTAAAATTTTGGAATATACTTAGGTATTGTCCACCCTCACTCATTTTACAAGTCTTTGTGTATCACCATTCTAGAAAGATGGTCATAGCAGAGTGGTCACTGGAGAAAAAGATGTCCTGTCCACAGGAGGTCATGTATTTTATACCTGACTTCATTTCTCAAACCTGGCTAACATTTTACACTATACTCAAACAACATGGAAATGAGCCAACCAGTAAAATATCCCTTGGCTCTAAAAAGATTCTGCAAAATGCGTGTCATCTTGTGCATGCCTAACAAACATAAAACATTTATATAAGAATTTATAGTACCATTGGTAACACCATTTTTGTCTCCTGAAATTATCAGTAGCATGAGAAAGTTGAAAAGCAAATGAGAAGGCTTCATACTTTTTAATAAATTCAGTCACCCATGTAGCACAGGGTGGTGGGAAAGGAAATTGTTTACAGCATTTCCGTGACACATTTCTGATATTTCTCAGAAGCCCAATAGCAAGAATTTATCCTTGTTTCTGATATCTATCATGTTAGAAGGTATGGTCAATTGTACTGAAGAACATGATTATTATAAGTATACATTCTGATAAGTGAATTTTAAATTATATGCCAAAGTATTGGTTTAATTTACTTCATTCTGTTTGCTTTTGTCTAGCAATATCCTATCTATAAATGCATTTTTTTAAAAAGCACTGGGAAGATATTGACAGAGAGATCTGAGTTTCAGAGAGATTATAAACTTCTGGAATCAAAAATAAAATGAATCCCAAACACAAGGTTTAGATCGGAACTTCATGAATCTCATAAATGATATGTTATTATCTTATTTCCAAGCTATAAGTTATCAGCGCAAGAAGTCACTGTCAGTACAATCATGATGGAAGTTTACAAAAGAAACATTGGTGAAATTGTGGGGAATGCAAATGCGCAGCAGAGGGAGGATGCTCATGTTTTTCCTGCCTCTATGCTCTTCTCTATTGATACACATTCTGTTTTTGTGTATTTACTCTGATGCATTTTTTTTATAAACTGCTCATGTTTTTTTAATCAGTTGCTTAATCAGAGGATCTGAATACTGTATGGGAAATTTCTCCTCTCCTTTGGCTGTGTGAAAATAAAAATGCTAGCTGTTGCAAATATTACACAAGAGTTTTCTCTTTTTTCCTTTCTAAAATGTATAACTGACAACAGAAACAAGACAGGTGTTAAAGGTTATCACCATTATATTGATTTTCATTTTACTTCCATTAGCAACTTTTTGTTAACTTAACAAATTATGCATTGTTACCTTGACCCATTTTTCAGAAGTCTCAATGGATCTGAAAGGCAGTAATTTGGGACTTAAAATTTGAACTTTCAATTGCTATATTTTTAGTACAACCTAAAGGAGTTCACAGGAAAATGAGAATATAGATTAGACAATGAAGAGTTGTTTCATGAAAGCAGGTATGTTGCTGGCTCCCAACTCTTTTCATCCTTAATTTTTCCTACAAGAATGTCTCAGCTAACATCTTATTCCTTACTCAGGGCCATTGGAATGATTGTGTATTATTAGTGGGTTTTTCCAGTTGTGTCCCTCAGCTAGCTATAAGAATGGGAATGATTTAAAAATACATATTCTAACTTAACTTTACAATACAAATGTACACTTTTTAGTTATAATTTGCAGCAACAATATTTCAGATGTTGTACATGGTATCCCAATTCTGTGTGAATCTTTCTTTTTTTCCCCATGTGAAATTTTTGAGATTCAGGAATCTTGAACCAGGCCTACGTTCTTGGAAACTATGGGTCTGCTGTGGGGGTTGCTGGCTCCTGCAACTGGAAAAAAGTGCCCCCGAGAATTTCAACCAACATGAAGCAACTGTTCCAAAGAATGTGGCTTAAGATTTTCAAAGGCAAGTCAGACAGTTAATGCAGGCAGCTGTACTAGAAGGTGACCAAGATCAAGAATAGAGGAGTCGAACAGCAGATGCATTGCCACGAGGTAGGTTTGGGTTGTCGCCACTAACTTAAGTTTTGTATTTGTACCTGAAGAGCATTCCTATGTCAAAAGAAACATTACTAGGGACAGGTAGGAAATTTCAAAAACAAGCAGTGGCAAGTGGCGGACAAGAGGATGTCCCCAACTCAAAGGAATTAGACATGATGAAGTTGTCTTCCCAACGAGAAGACGCCCATGCCCTGTATGTTCTTTTACGGATAGCACATATGACAATTTTAAATCACACTAAAATTCAACTACAAAATTCTTCCAGAATACATGAGCTTCCAAAACAAGCATTTTCAGAGAGCCTATAAAAAAAGAGAAGTGCGAAATGTAGGCCTTCTGTGGAATCACCAAATCTCTTAGCTCTTTATTCTTCTTTTTTAAAAGTTTCTCTGCCGAAATATAATTTCGAGAACATGCAGAAAATAATTCTAGGATGGGCCAAAACAGTACGAGGCCTGAAACTCCAATGACAATTTAGAGAACGTAAATGTTATCCAACTTCAACCTGTCTGCCGGGCGAACACATCTCATTATTTACCAAGGAAATGAGTCCCCACCATGGCCGTTGTGAAAAGCTTCTATAAATTAAATATTCCGCTTCTATAGAAAACTTTAGGTCAGCAGCAGATGTTGGTAAATTCCTACAGAAATGCACGCCCGGAGAATGTTGCCTTTTTTTTTTTTTAAATGGCAGAAATCTGCTAGCTATTCCTGCCTTATCTGCAACAGCTGAGCAATCTTTCAGTGCCACGCGGAGACGGAAAACTTGGCTCAGACATAGCGTGGACAAGCTTGCCTTAATCACATTGCTCTTTTACATGTGCACGAGGACATCAACATTGACAGTACAGAGTAAAGCAGCCATTTGCTGAAAACAACTGTCAACGTTGTCAAGTTTTTGGAACCTCTTATAATGTGATTTGTATGACAAATCTTGTGGCATTTTGTTTGTGAGCAACAGTAGTGAATTTCCATGGATCTGGGAAGAAGAACTGTTCAGAAGTGGGTTGGGTTTCTCTCCACAGACTGTATTACAGGAAAACAGTTATTAATTTTTAAATGACAGATTTCAAATAGAACTAAGATTTTTGGAAGTGGAGTTTCATTGCAAATATCGCACAAGTGTATCAACCCCCCCCCTTCCAGCTCCAACCTTGAAAAATCTGCAGTAATCGCTCTGTTTTCCTTTGCTGCTAGATTTTGAAACCTGTTATTGTGAAGATATTAATCTTCCCCGAGACTTGAATCTGCATCAGTGATTAATAGAGAAGGAGTGGAGTGTGCTCTAAGTGACAAGAGTAGGACCAGTCCTGCGGCCGGAAGTGGGGGCACACTGCCAGAAAGCTCATAAAAAATGGTTGCAGCGTTCCCCCTAAACTCATGCAGAACCGCGTTACTTAGCAGTGCTCCTATCAAGAGCCAACTGCAAAGACCGCCTGGTTCATCACTTTCACAATGTGTCTCTTTTCCTGCTCAGACGCATTTTTCACACAGCCACCTCTCGGTGTCCTTCAGCGCGTGTCCACAGCCACGATCCTCGCCACGTGGGTGCAGTCACCGAAGCATGCTTGCAGGGCAGCGCAGGAATACTTCCTCTAGGCGCCAACGTGCCCTGGGCTGCGATGCCTGAATTCTAGCCTGGCCAAGAGGATCTCAGGTCCTCACATCCACACGAGGCGGGGCCCTTTCGGAACAGGTTTAGCAGTCTAAGGAGAGACTTTCTTTTCTTGTTTCCTTCCCTGTGGATCCTATTAGAGACTCCAGCGAAGATCACCTTCTTCTACGCTAGGATCCTTTCCCCCGCTCCTCAAAAGTATGCTCAACATAATGCCCAGAACTATTTTCACAAATGATTTTTTTAATAGACTAACTTGAAAACAAGAGATAAAGTGGAGACACACTCATATCCCTGGGTGTCATTTGTTTTGCTTCAAATCTTATAATACTCAATTTTTTCTTGCTTATTGTTCCTTCTTTTCTTTTCCTGAAAAAATTACTGTGACTCAGAGTTGCAACACAAATATAATGCAAGCTATAAATGCAAGCCACAGAAATAATTTTAAATTTTCTCAGAGATAAATTAAAAAGTCAATGAAACAGAGGAAATTAATTTCAATAATGTATTTTGTTTAACCTAATAGAGCCCTAAAAGAATGTAATCCATATTAAAAATTAGTAATAAGACATTTCACATTTCTTTGTTGTAAATCTTTGAAATTTTGTGTGGTTTTATACCTACAGCGCATCTGCAGCAGGACTAGGTACGTTTCAAATGTCCCATAGCCCTGTGTGGCTAGTTGTTGTCATGTTGAACAGTAGCATTCTGAAAGCTACTCTGCCACTTGCTTATGTGACTTGAAGTACTCTCTCATCTACTGAATCTCATTTTCTCTGTCTATTACTGAAAGGATTAAAATAAATCCTGTCCTATTTGACCTACAGGTATGTTGTGAAGAGCACATGAGAAAACACATTCAGAAGCAGTTTAAAAATTAAGAATCTCCCTGCAGTTTAAAGTTCTTGTTACTATTTCCATTTTTGTTCCCCAGAACTCTTTCATTTTCCGTCTAAAAAATTAGGTGCCTGCAAGTTAAAATCATATGGAAGAAGGGTTGATTAATTTGGTGGTTTAAAAAATGACTGTTGAGACCTATGTATAGTGCGATTTTCCCCCTTCGCCTAGTAGCAATGTGCCTTCATGAAATCCCAAGCAGGAATCGGGCACCCACCTTTCCTGCGGCCACTATTTCTAAAAGACCCTCCCAGTCTATGGTTTTATTTTCCTCTCATCTTCTAGCTCAGCTTTGATATGTCTAAACTAGGAATTAGCTGTGTGTCGAAGATAAGTAGAGATTAAAAAGCAAGATCTTTGCACCTAGATTTACTTTAAGTAGCCAGGTTATTCCTCAATTAGAGAAAAATACTTCCCATTGAAGACCACGTGTGCAGATGGCGACGTTCACTCAGTACCCTGCTGGTGCATCCTAAGGGGGCTCACGGGGAGGCACAGATCAGGGCTAGAAAACAGCTTTGTGAACACACGCAACTGTCTGGTTCAAGTCTCTTTTCAATCTTTCATGTTTTCTAAAGGATTTTTAGTGAATAACTAGCTTATAAGTAGGAAAGCTTAACTCATGCATTAGTCTCGTCTCATTCAGCTCTGAGAACCTTCTCTGCCGCAAGATTCTCACCGACCTTTCCTCCCAGTCACATCAAATTCGTGGCCCTTCTCCTGCGCCTGTGCTCACACCCGTTCTCTCTCCTCTTCCCCCTGCCCTTGCTATTGTCCCAATATGTTTTCTGCCCACAGCCCACCTATAACCACGCGCTTTCCTTCTCTACCTTTTCTCTCCCTCTGCCTTTTTTGGTTAGTATATGTCTGCAATGCTTAAGGCACACACTCATCTGGGCCTTTTTGTAATATTCACTTTCTATTCAGTCTCTAGCAAGCTATAATACGATGTTGCAAAAGAACTCTGCATTTTTTATTCCCTTGCCAGTGAGCACTGTCCTATTTCTTATCAGGATATAATTTTAAAAGAAATTATTAATTGGCTATATGTATAAGATTGTTTTAAAAAACACCTTATAAATTAACCTAACAGAGTCTAGGACTACCACTTGCTACCAAACTTATGTATTATCCAGCAAAACAGCAATCTAGCTGAACAGCAATCCAAACATCATGGGGGTTTTATAAAATGCTTTTGAATGCGATCTCAATCACCATTTCCAGTGGTGTGTCTACGTACCAGCTGCAGCCTTGCTGATTAGAGCATCAATACCAATTGATTTCCTAACACACGCTTGCAATGTCTATCGTATCTCATTGCACACTGTACACTATTGGTATTTAGCCAAGGCTAAGAAGGGGGAAAGATTTTGTGTACAGAACATATGGTCCCAGAGAATTCCCCAGGGACTGTGAGAATCAGGTACTCAATGTCAGACTAAATGGTTTCTTCCCATAATGTGTTGGTGGCCGCAGCCTCAAATAATTCTCTCATCTGGAGCCAGAGTTACTCAGCTATATAATAACCTCCACAGTCTCTCCTTCACAAAGGAGTCAGGATTCATGGCTTTAATTTTGCCACTGATAATATGAAAAGTATAGTCCATATAGTCCTGAGCAAGCATTCACTCTCAGCTCCGGCTCTAATGAAATTCTAATTGTTTCTAAAGTTTAGGAAGGATAAAATGGTTAATCTCCACGATGACAAAAAGAAGCCTGGAAACTAAAGTGACACACTTGAATGAACTGTGAGGAAATAAAGTGCACAACATGCAGTAATGCCCCGACTCCGTGCTACTGCACATTTCTGGGCTGAAAAGATATGGCTTGATGGGTAATTTCATGCTGTGCAATACAGAACAACAGTAAAGAGACTTCAGACAGAAGAAAATTACACAAATAGTAGGGTGGAAAGGTATAATTGAAGATGGCAAAAGATTGAAAGAAAGACATTTAAAATTACTGTACTGACCTACTAAATGCACTTGGGCGTGGAATCCTGGCCTCACAAGAAGAGGCATTAAATAACTGCGGGCTGCGACACTGCTGCGGAGTCATGCCAATCTCCTGAGCTCTCAGAGGGAAAAACACTGCCACAGCCTGACGAGCCGCCTCAACCTGCTTTCCGAATGATGGGACCCTGGGCCTCTGGCGAACTTAGACAGGAAAAGTTTCCTGAGAGATTTTGTTTGTTTGTTGTTTAAATTGTAAATATTTTTTAGTTAGTACTTTGAGGATTTAACTCCTTAGTTTTCTGAAGTCAAGAAATCTCACCTAAAAGGAAGCACAAAACTAAGATAACACTTCTTGTTTTTTCAATGAATCCATAAAATTTTTTGCTTCTCACATGAGGTTAAGTTTCTTTAAGGCTGAAGAGTCAGAAAGAGTAATAACTTGTGTCGAACACATTCAGAGCTCTGGGACTCCGGAGACAAATCCTAAAGCCTCCTCTTCTCACCCAGTCATCACCCCTGGCTCTCAGGAAGTCCTTAACTTCCGCAAGCCCGAGGGCCCTTTTCTGTGCAAGGAGAAACATTGAGCAGATAGATACTTTCTAAGGACTTTTTTCCAGCCAGTGACTTTAGTCCAAAGAACAGAAGTTCGGTGGACCTTCTCCTGGAGGGCGGCCTCCTGCTCGGTCCTGGGGCTATAAGGCTGACAGTCTCCCACCCAAGCGCCCTGTGCATTGGCTCGAGCTGCTCACCTACTTCGTTCCCTTAGATTAAATAAATATATCTCCTGTCTCTCACCTGAGACGATTACGTGGAGACAGTATATTATAAAAGTTCTTCCATTCCTACACATAGCAACATAATTACAATTTATCTTTTTTTAAAAAAATTAATTCTTAATGATAATAAAGAACTTATTACAGAAATATAACATTTCTTTATAGAACAGATAATGCCTTCCTTGGTAATGATATTGAATGAAAAAAAGAAGAGAGAACACTTTTAGTTTTTGTTACTACCGTCATGTCCACTTTACTCCACAATCTCTTCCAGAAAGCAGAAACTTTTAGGTTATAATCTATGTGACGTGCCACAAACTACTAAAAACTGTCTCCCAATGGTAAATGTCTTAAACATATTATAGATATCTGAAATACTATTTAATGTATAAAAAGGTGATTTCCATTTTTAAAACTTTTTTTGTACCTGGAGGAAAGGTAGATAAGACCAAGAAGGCTTAATAACACAGTTCTATCCAGTTGACACTGTAAGAAATACACTTAAGACATTTCAGGCACAGCCACCACCGGAGGTGCCTCACCAAACACATCAAGTTCATGCAGGACATGACCCAGGAGGTGTGTGCTTCGCCCCCTACCAGCAGAGTGCCATGGAGCTGCTCAAGGTCTCCAGGGACAAACATGCCCTCGAGTTTGCCAAGAAAAGGGTTGGGACACATATGTATGCCAAGAGGAAGCATAGTTTTTGACTATGATACGACTATTTTCATTTCTTAAAAAACCTTGCAGAAAGTTTTTTTTAAAAATGATAATAGTTGTGTCATAGTCAAAAACTCAGAATTATTGGGCCAGCCAGATAGCTCAGTGGATTAAAGCACCAACTTAGGCAGACAAAGTGACCAGGGTCAGATCCCCCACGTGCCGTGCCAGCCCCATCTCCAGGGCACACTGAGCCAGCGATTGAGACAGGGCGTGGTGGTGGGAACTCGTAGTCCCAGCGCTTGGGAGGCTAGAAACAGGAGGATCGCTGCGAGTCCCATCTGTGTAGTGAGAACATGTAGCCCTGTACTAAATACATTTTTAAAAAACCCGAAAATTATTCAAACTTGGATTTATTACCCCTGGTTTATGACTGTACAAAAAAAAAAAAAAAACCAACAATCAATTTAGGGTCCCCTAAAATTTATGTTATTCTTAACTTGAAGATCCAGACCCAAATGGTGACATTTATTAAAATAATTTATTTAAATATTAATGAGCATTTATCTTCCACTGATTATGTTCCAGATGCTGAGCTAAGCACCATGAATTCAGTAAAGAATCAGACAAACACGGACCCTGGCACAGTCCACTGGGCACAAATAAGTAATAAATGATTAAAAATGAAGCGTCACAATCACCCGTACAATCTGTCTTTTGCACTAAGAAATCCGAGAAGGAGACGTCTTAAACACCTGGGGCAATTCCTCTAGTTCTCTTGGGAACTAGACAGCCTCTGCAAACGCCCCTTTCTTTGAGCGGCACCATCGCGGCACCATCGCGCTGACCACTGAGGAAGCTGAGCCATGAGAGACCCAACAAATGAGAGAAGCAAGCTGGAACTTCTGGATTAAATTGACCCCAAGATTCAGTAAAGAGAACCAACAAGCTTCAGATTATGCAGTGATCTAGATTTGTGCTTTCTGCTCTCTGCAGGAAGAGCATAGTGCCAAAGGAAACACCGTGGACGGAAAGCGAATCTCAGCCCTGCGACGGCCAGCATGGTTGCTCAAGAAGTGTTTTACCAATACATAAACCCCAAAAGTCAAAGAAAATACCTAGTAACAGTGAAATGATGTTACTCCTAAATAAAATGTAGAGCATTTTTTAAAATCAGAAATCTTGAAAACAATTTTAAAACTATATGTAAAATGTCTGACACTTTATAGAGGTTTTTCTACATTGCAGATAAAGTAAATTTGACCTTGCTCAGTCCACATGCCCTCCTTCAGTGTCTCCTACTCTTCGCAATGTTCCCCTGTGCCCACAGCGTGAGTTGTCACTCTCTCCAGTGACCCAGAATCCTGGCGCTTTTCCACCCACCCTGCTCTTCAGGTAGAGCTAAAGGCTTAGAGATCTGATTCACGATCTGGATAACTTCTAGAGCTCTGTGTGAATTCTAGAGCCTGAGTTCTCTCAGCTTCAGGTACCAACCAGCAGGCAATGCAGGCATTTGAGGAGCTGAGAATCAGCTCTATGGCTCGAAAATGACAGAGAGAGATGCTGTATTCCCTTGAGGCCAGTGCAACCCCAAACACAGTCCCCCATGGCCAGAGCAACAATATCACAGAGACCTGCCTTTGTTTGGTTTTCTTAAGAGCAAATGTGTCAGCCCTCCATGAGCTGCAGCCACGAGGGACACCCACACCTCTAAGATGAGCTAGCTGTGGACCTTATTAGTGGGCCAGAATTGAACAGCATTTCTTCTCTCTCACACCTGGAGCTAAGTAACTTCATAGTTACAGTCATCATTGGTTTTCAAAACACTTCTCCCTCTGAATCCTATCAGGAAATTATCTAGCTTCATCCCAATGGTGAGCCAACTCCAGACTTTTTGTTCTAGACAGAAAGCACAGACAGAAACCAAACTCTTAATGAAAGTAGAAGAAGCTCCTGCATAAATGTTCCAGGCTCCAGCAATGACTAACTCTTGGCTATCTGTTTCTGCAAACCAGGTACTCCAAAGCCACCTTTATTGCCAAACATAAAAGCATCCCCCTGCACACTTCAACAGAATTGCCTGTGCAACCTTAATGCCCTCCCAAACAATTGCACACAGTCAGCACCCTATACATTAGGGGAAGAATGGAAGTGTGCCCTACGGGCTTCCTACAATAGCAATACGCCTTCATAATCAGACCCGTCCCTTAATTTTGCTTACTTTTCTATGCAGCCGCATTAATACTACATTGTCAGACAAAGACGAGGATGAGCATGAGACATGAGACCTGAGTAGAAAAACAAAGTAGACGAAAACAATGCAGCCATCCAAGGGGCAAGTGCTGAGCTTGAGAAAAACACTCAGCTCCTACTTTATTAAATAATAGTGCTCCTGCAGGGATGTCTGAAGTACCCTGCAAGGCTAATTAGGTCAGATCAATGTACACTTACCTCTCAGAAGGCTGAAAGGTGTGTAGTGACTGTGTGTCATTAAAAATTTACTGGCCGTGGGCATCAGATGTCCATGAGAGGACGACCCTGGCGCACATTCCAAGGTGCTGTTTTGCTCATATCATCTTCAAAGCATCAAAAACGCCATAGGCACCATCATGAGCCCACAGGTTCACAGCAGCTGATGCGCTATATATGTTGGAGAGGGTGTTATCAATTAACCATATTATCTATAAAGCCATATTTGCAATTACTACCACTTCACAATTTATCATTAACACATTTGGCATATTTTTTCCAAAGTAACATTTATTTAAAGGTTAATCAAAATTCTTAGAACAGCATTTATTATAATGTGATTTTTGATAATTGACTAAATCAGTGGTGCTTAAGAAAAACAGCCTTGTCTCAGTCCCGCTCAGTATACGCCACAGTGTCACTTGGGGAAAAGCGACACATATTAGAAATGTTCATTTCAGACCTCGTCATGGAAGATCATATATTAATGTAATCAGGTGGTACATTTACATGCTCATTAGTGATCCATCATTAGTCCAAATGCTCACTATTAGGAATAAATGTACAACGAGTTATTCAGAATACCCAGAAATAGTATTTCTTATTTAAACATTCAGAATAAGTTGACTGAAATAAGCACACACCTTGAGTTTGAACTTTCGGGGCACATCACTGAAGTTAATCAGTTACGTCAGGGCACTCTTCCATAATAACCTCAATTATAAAATCCTCGTCCCTCCCCAATGCAGGGGATGGAGGGACTTCTAATAGTTGGATCTTCTGAATTCATAGGAATTGCAAAGATTCCTGATCAAGTATGTGTTTGAATTTTACGCTTTAACACATAGCACACCACGAAAGCCACATTAGTTATGCTTTATGTTGTTTAGTCATATGTCAAAATCTGTAAAATCTCTTCTTGCATGCTAAGGTAATTTAACTGCAATTAATCAATCAAGGAAATAAATAAAATGTAATATGCCAAATAATATAACTTCCTTAAAAAGCAAGCTGCTATCTACACATTTCTTCTAAAAATACATGCTAGCCAGCATCGTAGAAGGAAAACACATACCAATTAGAATTTGCTGAACCTTTTTTCTCTTAGTAGATTTTTCTTAGCTTAGAAATGTTTCATAGGGGTCTTTGGCATGAATCTGGCTTTCCAAAAAGCACAAGCAACTCAAGAATCAAAAGTATCTTTCTTTTTATCCTCTGAGCCCAACACAATGTATTAACTTTCATAGGCATTTAATAATTCAAATACTCATAAGCAATATTTTTTACCATAGATTTCAGGGCTCATAACAATAGTCACACTTTTTTCTCCTAATAATTGCCTTCCACGCATTCTTGACATTTAACTGAGGTACTAGCATATTAATTCTTCCATTATTTCATAAGTCCATATCTGCTGTTCAGTACTTACTAGAGAATTGTGGAAGAGTGTGTTGTCTGTCTGTGGACTGGAGATGCAAAGTGCCACTCAAAGGCTTGGCAATGTCCCCTGTGAGTCCCTATCAAGGATCTGAACAAGAAAGTCCCAAGGGATGGTGGTGGAAGCTAGAACATCATTGCTGACAGTGAGAAGCACCTGTGCTAGAAGGCTGAGCGACCTTCCCTGGCAGCCAGGACAGGATGTCCAAGATGAAGATGAGGACTGAAGTTTCTTTGAAGAAAAATCTCCAAAAACAACTTCTTCAGGGAAATCAGCACCACTCACTGTTCCCCTCCTGTTCTCCTTTTATGCCATTCAGGCAACAACCTCAGGAGGGTCTTCCGCACCCACAACCAGACTGGGTGTCACCCCTGAAAGTGCCCACTGGTTAATCAACACAGCATAGAAGAATCAACATGGCAGGACCAAGGCTATAATTCAGTGGCATAAGCACCTG
Organism: Octomys mimax; assembly: GCA_002564305.1. NCBI lineage: Eukaryota > Metazoa > Chordata > Mammalia > Rodentia > Octodontidae > Octomys > Octomys mimax. The sequence continues at coordinate 18,341 of NDGM011245183.1, forward strand.
CCTGGCAAACACAGTGTCTGAAGTTTGACCCCTGGTACTGCATGCCACGCTGGCCACAGAACCCCAGGCTTGCCGTGTGGGCCCCAGAACCGGGAGTGGTGGTGAGTGTCTGTAATCCCAGCACTTGGCAGGTTGAGACAAGAGGATCACTGTGAGTTTGAAACCAGCCATAGGGTTACAAGAGTGAGCACAGGGATATCCTGAACTGCATAGTGTGACCCTGTCTCAAAATAAATAAATAAATAAATAAATAGGGGGAAAAAACTAAAAAGAATCAACATGGCAGCTTGGTTCATATGTTTGTTTCTATTTGTTCCTAGAATGAAAACTTTTTTTCAAATATGTGACTTATTGGTGAATATAATTTTGGACTAATCTGGAAAGGCCAACCGTGAGCTCTGGATCCACTCATTAGCCCATAGTGTGTCAGAAACTGAAAGCATAGCAAGGGAGTCAAAAACATACCTCTGCTCCAGATGAAAGGGCAGAAAGAGCTGTGGAGTCATGCAAGTCATTGTGTAGTAAGGTCTGAAGTCAGAGGCAGGAGCAACTATCAGAAATCCTTGAAAGTATATGGATATGATTGTGGTCAGAGTGTATCTTATTTTTTCAATCTCTAGTGAATGGAAAGAGGGCATGGACACATGATTAAAGAGTCCAAGGAGAGCTCACAGATGCCTGGTCCTGTATATCGAAAGGACAATTTTCTGTACCTGTGGAGTTCCGCTGATCACTGGGATTTAGCACACAGAGTTAGGACCTCCCAGTTGCAGGGAGCTAAATCAACTCCAGGTGAAAATGAGCAACAGTCTGGGAGCGCAGGTGCCATAGCCAGAGACCCCAAGTTTCCACTGAGTGCAGTCCAAGAAGTGATGCCTGGCATGGCACTCACGGGAGCATCAGTAGATCCTGCTCAGCCGCACCCAGGCAGATGGTGGGGTTATGGCCCTCCTCACTTTATAACCCAGAGGGATTATATTAGTGTCTGCCCAGCTCTTAACCACAATTAACATTTCAAGAATAAACTTGAAGATCTGTTTTTAAAACTTGATTAGTTGGATTTTCCACCTAAATCTATGAAACAAAGGCTACTTACTTCCTCTTTGTTCATATTATTTTTCAAAAACTCATTGTATTATTTAGTGGTATGACTGTGTGTACTCAGATTAAATCTGGCACAATCTTAAGATTTCAGGAGAAGTGCAGCGTACGTGGAATGTTATATGATTCTACAACTCTCTGTAATAACTATATCTAAAGACATCTGAATATGAAATTAATAATTGTCTCAGGTATAGAGACAGAGATAAAACAGGACATAGAGATGACCATGGCCACATAAAACTCAGAACCACACACTTCCTGCAAAATACCAGAAGATGAGAGATGCCACTATACTAAAATTTAGCTATAGTACCGATATACTCCGGAATGTTTTGTACAAAATATTTTAAAGGAAGTAGCACACAACCAGTGAAGTTTTATTTATTTTTAAAGCATTTTTTCACATGTGCATTTCTTGTTTTGTTTGTTTTTGACATCATTTTTAAAAATAATTATATTGAGAAACATATAGCAATGAGGCAGTTTCAAAACCAATTACTAGCACAGTTTCAATAATTAATACATTGCATA
>NDGM011245187.1:2120-22861 GCA_002564305.1 Octomys mimax
CTGTATGAAACATCTGTCAAACTAGTAAGACTGCATTGATGCATCCATCATTTTCAGGATTGTAGGTTACCTGGGCATATTTATCCCAAATGACCCTGCCTCCTCATGTCACAAGGCCCAACTCACATATATTCACCTCAGTCACTGTTCCTTTGGTAATAACATCCAAATTTGTATACAGAGGCAATGAAGGATTCTTTTTCACACCAAGTATTGGCAGGTAAAAGGTGGCTTTCAGTTCAGGATGTGTTAATGCCTTCTTAAAACATAAGCCCACTGGCCTAATGAACCTTTCATATTCAGGTAGTTTTCCTGTAAAGCCATCTCCAAAAAGGAGACTTTAGCAACTATCCTCTGCCATACCTTTTTTTTTCTTTCCTATACAATGTCTAGCTAGCAGTGTAAGAATATTGGTGTGCACGCCTTTTTTCATAACTTTTAAAACTTTTATTTCTCCTTGAGCACAAACTTTGGGCAGAATTACTTCCCATTTTCCTGCCTGTTTGTTTTTGTTTAATCATGTTGCAAAGTACTTTTCCATGAGATTGTCCCTCTCTGTCCAGCAGGTAGGCAGGTACTGCTCCTTGTGGAGTCTTTTCATCATTCTTTAGTTTGGTGTTTCTCTTTGCATGCATCTTGATAGTCTTCTTCATTTGTATTTTCTCCACATGGCACTGTTCGTGGTAGAGCTTAGGCTTCAGGCCAATCTTTTTTTTTTTTTTTTCTTTCTTTGTCATGAGCCTCTCGACTTTCCTTCTTTCTCTTTTTCTCATGGTAATCCAAGCAGTACTTATAATGTTTAAAGTTTAATTCAATATATACATTTTGTGGCATGATGGCAGCTGCAGAGCTGGTGCAGGTGGCCTCAGGTGTGCAAAGAAGAGTCCTAACTTTGGGGTGTCCCAGGCACAGGAGCTGCCTCCACACAGCTGGAAACAGGAAGGTACACTCATTTCTGTAAATTATGTTTTATTGGAAATAGTCCCACATTTGCTTTTTTGTTATCTGTAGTAACTTTGCTCTAGAAATGCCAAATTTATTAGTTACAGAAAATATCATACAGCTTTGTAAGAATAAAATATTTATTGTCTGCCAATTTATAGGAAAAACATTGATAATCACCATGCCAGAACATAAAATTCTCTGCAACTTTGTAATTCAGTAAAAGTGAATTCCATCCAGAATTGTTTGTTAAAACAATGCAGCTAAAAATTTGAGCACATTGGAAGTGGAATTTTCAAGAAAAGATTAAAGAAATTGGATAGCATACCTGTGCCATGTCTAGTTAGCAGTGTAAGAACATGGGTGTGCATATTAACCCAGTGTGTACATATGCTTACAGGGCACTGTGCCCATGGTCTGTGTTGCAACTAGGTTGGCACGAGGTGCCAACTTATACATACCAATTACCATTTAAAGTAGGCATTGCTGTCCTCTCCTTCAGTACTAGGAACTGAGATTTCAATTGGCTAAATAACTTTCTCAATGCTATCCAACTAGCAAACAGCAAAGCCAATGTGTTGCTACAATCAATTGTAGGCAATTGATAAAGTGCACTAAGATTTTGCAAAAATAGTACCAATGCCTTTGCATGGGGATTAATCATTAGTTCATCTATTTGGTAGTGTCATACTGTCCCTTGTTCATGATCTTCTGATCATCTGGCTTCAGTGGGGTCTTAGTTAATTTGAGATAAAATAGAAATATTGTATATTTTTATTAATATCACTGAGGTATATATTCCTTTAAAATTGACTCTATATTTCCTCCAAAGTTTGAGTGGCTATGAAATAAAACAATAACAGAAAGATTGAAGTTTTATGTGGCTTATATGGAAGTTTTGGGGACAGCTAGAGACTTATAAACATGGAATTAAGATCTTCAAGTGAAAAAGTGACTGAGGATGGTTTCTTAGTAAAAGCAGAGCTACATCTTGGATAGCATATTTAAATCATATATTTTTCACTATAATTTTTTTCTCTTTTTTATATATTTGGCACAGGGTCTCACTATACAGCTTGGACTTGCAGTGATCCTCTTGTTTTCAGCCTCCCCAGTGCTGGGATTACAGACATGCACCACCACGCCCAGTCTGGGTGGCAGGCTCAGGCTGGGACACCCGGGGCCTGGGCTGGCACAGCACATAGTGCTGGGGATCAAATTAATTAGAAATTAATTAATCAAATTAATTTAAAGTTGTGTAAGATAGATAACCTTAAAACACTTTTACAGTGACATAGTTATGCATATATACATATATCAAATCAAATGAGTGAGACTGTTTACAATTTATCATGAGTAAATTCTATTTGTTATAAACACGATTTTATGCGGTCCTACTACTGGAATAAATTCTATGTCCATAGATGTGAGGTTAATAAAGCATTTGCACAGAGTTGAGGAAGTAGCAGGGAGAGCTCTTTTAATTTTCTGTGTATTTATTTTCTCCACGTGACATCCTTGACCTCTGTGGCTAGCTTTCAGGCTTATCTACCAATCCCCTTTCCCAAGTGATCAGGGAGGGCCTCTGGAGTAAGTAAGTGGGTGTCCATTTGGAAGCTTTATTTTACAAGTAGGTTAATTCTGTTTGCAGAAGTGAGTCTCATAGTTTAGACAATGATTTTCTTACAATGAACGCCAAGCCAATTCCCATTTTCCAAGTTTTCTTCTGATGTCAGGCACTTTGAGTAAATGTATTATGTTATTTGATCGTATTTCTTTCTTCATCTACATCAAAGATATTGTTTCTCCTAAAAAGAGAAACTTAGATGTGATATTTACAGTTTACAGGGAGACTGCGGGAGCTAGCATCTAGTGTTTATGGTTACATTCAGAGGGTAAGAAAGAGGTAATGAATGTCCAGTAGAGGTTGCACGTTATTCTTGGCTTCAGAAGCAGTAGCGTTTAAATTCAAACAGCACTACTCTCTGTGATGAAGCTTGTTCCAAAGCGTAAAGAACTTTCTTTAGATCTATTCATTGATGTGTAGTAAACCTTGTTAGAAAAGAAATTTGCACTGACAGTATAAAACGAGAAACCAGAGCGTTCCATGGAAAGCTATTCATTTAAATAATTTCCAAATTATGTCATTAGATAATTGAGGCTTTCTATAAGAATAAATTTATAGAAAATAAACATGAAGAACAGTGGCATTTAGTGTTTCCTTATTATGAGAATAGCCTTGGTTGTCATTCTAAAAATAAAAAGTATTAAAATCATGTAATCTTATTTTGTGACTTTATTACAGGTCATGGTATATTAAGATTTCTATAACCTGAGGAAAGTGTCGGCTTGACCTTGCAGGACTGTGAATAACACAAATATAGTATTAGATTTGATTTTATTTACATAATAAAAATAGGAATCACACGCACATGCACACACACACACACACACACACACATTCTCACAGGTGCCGTAAGGGGGATAACTAAGCAAATCAAACAAATTAAAATAGAAATATTGGAAAGTGAAAAATCAAATAAGTTCTCTGATTTTTGTAGCTTAAATGTTGAATATTTTTGTCCTATGATATCCAATGGTTGTAAGAAGCAGTATTACTTAGAGAATATTAATGAGTAGCATTTGAAAGTATAGGTGGAATTTTTAAAAAAAATTTTCTTGTATTTTAGGGAAGAGTCTACAGGATGTTAAGGGTTTCACTGCAAGATCAGACTTGTAGTAATTTACCTGTTTATAACCTCCCAAGAGCTGGGATTACAGGTGCGCATCACTACACCCAGTCTCAATTGCTGTCCCAGCAAACCCTGGGGTCAGGGCCAGCACTGCAGGCCCAGGGATCGAACCCCGGGCTCCTGTGCCTGATAGCAGGCACTTTAACCCACTGCGCTATTTGGCCGGTCCTAGGTAGAATTGTTAAAAATGACTACTACTATGACTGTTCTTCTATTTGACAAAAAGTAACATTTTATCATGGACAGTGTCTAATCATGAGCATTTATTATTGTAGTTATGAATCATAATTGCACTTTAATTCTTTTAAATAAAATGCAGGTGATGGTGCCCCATGAAATATTGTGAAAGGAAGTGAAGAATCGCCTCAGATACATTAGCTTTATTTCAGTTGTTTGCTAACTGTCCTCAACATATTTAAAATAAAACAAATGTTTAACAATTTTTTTGAAGGAACACACATTCTCACTGATGGGAGGAGAAAACAGCACACCAAAATCTGGCTCAGTTAAGCTCTTATTCCTGATCTTCCTTCAAATAAAATTAGTATCTCTTACAAGTGTAAGAAAATAGGGATTGCCATTTTATCTTGGATGTTAGAAAAATGGCTAATTTTCCCAACTATTAAGGTGCCTGAATTTCTGTCACCATACCTATGTGTCTCTGAATTTCAGTGTCACTGAATAAATTGGATTTACTGTCTTTTAATGATTTGCCATAAATGCATTTGTATTAGACTATTTTACTCAGCTGTTTTCCTTATTTATTGCAAACTAAGTTTCTGATTTTCCTTTTCAGTTTACTATTTTATCCAAATTAGGTCATCAGACCTCATTCTCTCTCCATATCTTCCTCTCTCATCTCCTTGCAGAACTACACCACCATTTGCAGCCACACACCTTTTCCATCATTACTGTAGTAACCTCAAAATGAGTGCTATCATATCCAATGAGAAACCTTGGGTAAGCTCCATTGTCTTTTCCACTTAACAAAGCTCACCTTACTTGGAATCCAACTATATTCTATAAGTCATCTGATCTGATAAAGAAAACACTATGATAAAAGTATATATTATAGATAAAATAATTTTATCTACACACATAATCTTATTGTCTGTCTATTGGAGCCTTTCCATTTGTGAAGAAAAGTTTCATATGGAAAATATGACTAATCATTATGGTTTAATAATTTCTATTATATTCCTTAAAATCAAATTAAACACTTGCTTTTTGGTAAGTCATATTAGCACTTTTGCACTAGCTGAAAATGAATAGAATAGCTTTACAAGATGATCAGAGGCAGTGTTCATGAAGAGCACTTTCTGATAATTTCAGTATGTTTCTTACAGGTGGACAGGGGAGAATTGGTAGATGTAGTTATATGATCTCCTGCCCTGTCACCAACATTTGGATGCTTACCACTGCCAATGATTTCCACTTCACTTCCAATAATAGCAGTCAGAAAAGATGCTTTCTCAAGTATTTCCCCAAAATATTCTTTCCAATATAGATATAGTCCATTAGACTATAAATTTTCTTCTAGCAGAGCTCTTGCTTATTCTACTCAAAGATCTCTAGAACTGCACTGTCCAATGTGCTAAGCTTAAGCAATATGTAGTTATGCAAGCTTATAATTAAGTAAATTAAATTAAATAATAAACTTGGCTTCTTACCTGCGTTGCTCACATATTAAACTCTCAGTGGTCACATGTAGCCAGTGTAGCATAACAATGGACAAGACAGATCAGATTTAGAGCAACAGTTTTATCATTACCTGCATTTCTAGTAGCTAGCATCATTTTAGAACCTAGCACCATTTGTGGAAACACTTAATTAGCTTAACAAACTGTACTTTGGGAGCAGAAACTTTGTCTAATTTGTCTTATTTAGAGAAAATAATATTTGAGATGATAGAGTAGAAATATGCATACTGTACTAGTAAGAGTTTCGCTATTGTTTTGTAAGTTTCTGCAGGAGATTTCATGCCACCTGCTTCATAATATACTTTCTAGACTGGAGATTCAGCCAATAATGATAACATCTGGGAATCAATTCTCATAAGTCCTTCTAAACATTGATATGCATTCATGACACTGTGGTTTTAGTGGTGAATTTTCACTAAGTTGTGAAGCCATATTGAAAAACTTCAACAATGAAATTGCCTGAGGTTGTAGTTGCATCATGATAAATTCTTTAACTAAATGAGATATGAAGGAAAATCTTTGAGTCAAGGTGGGCACTAAATATAGCAAAGGGAAAATAGAAAACTATTGAAGAAATATGTTCTCTTTACTTTTTTTTTTCATTCTACAAGATTCTCATTACATTCCCAAAGCAAAACATTTTAAGGCAAGTCATTTCATATTTGGCACACACTTCTTTCCATGGACTTAATGAGACCCTGTAATGCACAATACCATGAAGTATCTGCTCTTTGTTTCTTGAAAATAAGACCTAATTGGCAGTGAGTTGTGTTGCGAGTGCACTAAGAGTGGACTATGGGGATAAGAAGTCCTCATTTAAGGAGAGTGATATTGCTGGACGTGAGTAACTGGGGCCAGTACTTCTTCAGGAAATGCAGTTGCAAGAAATTCAGGCTGGAATTGAAGGTTTGAAGAGTTACCATGATATTCTAAAAGAAGATAACAAGACTGTATTTGAATAAATGTAGCTTTTGTACATGAACAAATGAATAAATGAGTAAATGAAAATTGTTATACATGAAAAAGTACATTCCCTGAAAATAAGCCATATTGCAGCTTTCAGAACAAAAATTAATATACGACCCAGTCTTATTTTGTGGGAAATATGATAGACTCTGAAATAATACTGCCTCTTCTTTCATTGCTGCCTGCCTCTTCTTTCATTGCTGAGACAAAATATCTCATGTTCAAAATTGAGGAAGGAAGTCCGGAGAGATACCTCAGTGGACTAAAGTGCCTGCTTAGGCAAGCACAGGGAGCATGGCTCAATCCCCAGCACCACATGCCACACTAGTCCCACCCCTAGGGTGGGCTGAGCCAGTCAGAGTCCAGGTGTAGTGGTGCATGCCCATAATACTGGTGCTGCGGAGGGTGAAAGCAGGATAACCATAAGTTGGAGCTGCATAGTGAGACCCTGCAACACCAAAATACATTAAGAAATTAAGGATGAAAAGGTTTATTTTGCTCACAGTTAGTGGAAGTTTTAGTCCAAATTCAGCTGGCTCCAAGAGCATCACATGGCATAGAATACCTGTTCATGGCAGAAGCAAAGAGAAAAAGGCAAAAAGAGTGGCAACAGCTCAGGCAGATAGCTAACCTCTCTCCTTACACTTTAATGCAGATTACCTGCTCCAAGGCAGGTTCAGCACCCACACCCACAATAATCAATCACAAATTCCAGAAGTTGCCTTATGACTGCATGAGGCTTTGGGGAAACAACTAGGCACAATTCATAACATTCCACCCGTGGGCCCCCAAAGACTCATACATATCCTTTATGCAAAAGAAATTGTAGTTCATCTCTAAGAGTTGCAAAAGTCCTACAGTTTTAGCATTGCTGAAAAGTCCAAGTCCCAAGTTGCCTCCAAAATCTAAGGCAACTTCATAGCTGTGAGCCCCTATAAAAATGAAAATTAAAACACTTCCAACATTCAATGGCAGAAGAAAAACATTACCCCTCTAAAAGGTATATACAGCAGAGGAATACAAGAATTGGGACCAAAACAAGGCCAAAATACAGAAGGGCCAACATTCCACGTGGAACATCGAAAGCAATCTTTGGCATTGCTCAAACTGTGAGCTCCATGTAGCTCCACTTCTATAGCAGTTCTGCTGGAAGGTCCTATGACTTATCTCTTAGGCCTGCTTTGCTCCCTCCTTGCAGTTTTCCTCAGAAGTTCCACATTCCTATTTGTTCCAAACTCCCAGGATTTCCACTAAATAGGCTTCTCACTCACAGCCTTGCACATTGTCCTCCCAGGGGAACACTGCCTGACCTTCCAGGCCTTCTGAAATCTAGGTGCAAGCTTTCTTAACATCAGAACTCCTGGATTCTGCAAGCACCTAAAACCAATGCCACATCGATGATGCCAAGGTCTGCTGTTAGCTGGAGCAGTATCCAAGCTTTCTTCTTTTTTGGCTGTAGGGGTTGAGTGCCTGGATTGCTGAGCACTCTGAACCTGATTCTGAGGAAAAAAATTTCTATTCTGGTGCCATTCTGGAACCTGATGTGGCTACTGCTGCCATTCTGGAACATGGGGCTCAGCAGGTTTTTCCCCAAGGCAAAGTCCTTTACCCTTGAAATTCTGAGGCTGCAAAGGGTGGAGACCAGCTGCCTCTTGGAACAGTTCAGACCAACCTTTTCATCCTCTTGTTCCTTCTCCACAGTGGAGATTCTCTCAGCTTTATATTTGCTTTCCACAGCTTTATTGAAGCTTTTTTTCTGGCCAAGCTCACAACATTTTAAAATCATACTGCTGGGCTCTTAGCTCTTGACTCTCAACATAAATCTAACTAAAATCCCAAACAATATCCATGCATATACAAGATAGTTAGGATCTATATACAGCTACTTTCTCTTAGCTCTATATTTGCATTCCAAACCTTAATTGAGAAGAAATGTTTGTGCTAATATTGTTTAGACAAGATACCATTCCTGCATGTTGTCCTCTGAATAACTACTATGAGCACAACAATATGCAATGTATTAATTATTGTAACTGTCCTATTAAGTGGCTTTGAAATTGTTTCCTTGCTATTTTATCATTTTTCTCATTAAAATGAATAAAAAATAAACAAAAAACAAAAGGAGGATGACTGAAGAGTGACAGTTTAGGGTGAAGAAAACCCAAAATGTTAATTTTTCTCTCATTTTTCTTTAAGATGAAGAATTTTTCAATATAGAAGACATTTGAATATAATAAGGAAAATGACACAAAAGGAGCTCTCATACTATTTAGTCAAAATTCCCCTTGGGTTTGAAGAGAATATGGACACACCAGTGATTTCCCTGCATCTCAGCTAAAGTTCAAATCCTTCATACTTTCAAGGATGCTAGGGAAAGAGGCTTGCAAAATGCATTCTTGTATCAACAAATATTTGCTGAGAACTCATTAATGGCAAGACTTTGAGGGGTTTTGTTCAAAGACAAGAGAAAAACTGCAAAGAAAATAAATGTTTGGAAAATTGTGTTTGTTCTCTCTGTCTCAGGGACACATTCTTTGGCTTCTGCTCTTTTCAAAGATAGTATGATTGGAGAGCCAGCCAGATAGCTCCGCAGATTAAAGCACCTGCTTAGACTGATGCAGGGATGGGAGTTTGATCCTGAGCCTGCTGTGTCAACCCCGGCCCCAGGGTGCACTGAGCTAGAGATTGAGACTGTGTGAGGTGGCACATGCCTATAATCCCAGCGCTTGAGAGGCTGAAAACAGGAAAATCATTATGAGTCCTATCTACGTAGTGAGAACCTGTAGACTCTGTATCAAATACAAAATAAATAAATAAATAAATAAGTAAAAAACAACGATAATATGATGACAATCTATGGTGTAGGAGGTTGGTTTCACTTTAGATTGGACTACAACCACCATGTTATAAGAACAGTGCCTACTTCTAAAGTAACAATTATTCATCCACAATAAAACATAGTATTTAATTTGTATTTGCTAAAATTGAGCAAATATATGTATCAGAATGATTTTCTTTGATGTTTTCCTGGTGGGAGATTGATCAACTAGAGAAGTTGCTAACTACATTGGAACAGCAAAATACATTTTATTTATTCAAAAAAATTGTTTGAAGAATGTGAAAATGCTTTAGTTCATTTTTTCAGCCAATAAATAATACGTCAATATGTAGCATTTTAGTGTTGACTTAGATGATGAGATTCAAAATTTTATTGTTCAACCTTCCCAAGACACACTTAAAATTTAAGATCAAAGCTTTAAGCTTGCTCATAGTTTCAGAAGGGTAAGACTTGGTGATCTGGATCCAAGGTGGGAACATCCTGGCAGCAGGAGGTGATGGAACAAATTTGCTCTCTTCAAGGAAGCTATAAAGCAGAACACACAGGAAGAGCAGAGCAGAATAGAGGAATGGGAACTGGATGCACTTCACTAAGTCTGCCCCTGTGACTCATTCAGAAGTTTGCGAGCAGACAATCAGGACTGTCGCAAACAGGAGCAAAGCAAGCATGCTTGCTGGAGAAATATATTTTAGTAGAGTCAGAATATTTTAAGAAGACATAATGTGTACTAGAACATGACAATTATCAAATAAATAGACCAGGATGAGAAGTATTAAGAATGACTGGTGAGTAGGGGATCATATTTTCATAGGATAATCAGAGTTGTGCAAACATGAATGGAGGTCTAGAACAGCAGTAATATCTGAGCACAGGATGGTATCATGAGCGTGCGAGGGCAGCAGTAGTTAATATCATCGAGGTCACAGATCACTGTGATTATTATCTGATAGTTTCTTTAGACACAGCTTTCTGTTTAGAAGTATTTCAGGTCCTTGTTGCCTTGAACTAAGAGTTGAATGAAACAAGACAAAAAATAGTGCCAAAAGTTTATTTGAAAAGTGAGGACTGACAGATTAATGTAAGAATTAACTCTGGAGAATGAACTTGGACTGAACAAGGAGAGTAAAGGATAAAAAAAATAACAAAGTGACTAAAAGTGCAGAGGGCCCTTCCTTGAGGAGTCATGGTAGCAGGTTCCTTTGGAGTCTGGTCTGCTTTGCACCTCCACATCTTATGGGAGCCCAGGAAAGCTTCTACACAGTGTCCTGAAGATCATTGTGGTGGGTTGACAACTGGTGGTCTACTTGTCACATCCAACCGAACTGAACCACCACGGTGCTGGGTGTGGGAGGCCCACCTGAGGATTGTTGCCAACAGTATAAAAATGAGAACTGGAGAGGCAAAAGTGTGAGGGAGCTGTTGGCTCTCCTGGGACTGTTGCTTCTCCCGGAGACACTTGTCATGTGGGCTTTCCTGATGAATATGGCTATTCTTGTCATTGAAGGAGCACAGGATCTTGGTGTTGGTGAGAATGGCGAAGGTTCGCTTTGGGGAAGCTCTGGTCCATACTTTGAGCATCTGTTCCTGGCTCCTGAAGGGAAGATATCCCATGGTTCAGTGTTCCAGGGGAACTTGTCATGCTGGCCATCCTGATATAAACTTGGCTGTTCTCATTGTTAGAGGACGTCAGGACCTCATTGTCACTGGGAATGGCTGTGGTACTTTTCTGAGGAGCTCCAGTCTTTACTTTGAGTGTCACCTCCTGGCTTCAGTACTGATCCCTCAGTCTCCTGGCACAGATCTTTTATCCTTCTGATATAGACTTTCTAGTTTTTCCAGAGCACATTCTTGAAACAAACCTGCATGGGACACTGTCATGGGCCCTTGGCCTCTTGTTGGACTCATGAGGGGCATTGTTATGGGATCTAGATTTTCAGCTGAACTCATGCAGAATATTGTCATGAGATACAGGTCCTCAGCTGCACTCTTTAGGTCTTTGGTGTATGGACCGATTTCCTGCACTTCTGTATATGACTCTTTGGGTGACTATTATGAAAAAGTCCTGAAATTATGTGTTCAATGTTTAATTAGTTCCTTTGTAAAACTCAAACTACTACAATCATGAGCACCACCCTGGGGTCTTGCAATTGAGAGGTCCTGCCCACATCCCAGCCAGCTTTTCCGTCCTACCCTCTATATCTTGATCATTATTACTCATAGTGAAATGCAGGAGCACTTTGGGGTCATCAGCAGAGTTGTACTACCTCAACTGAAATCTAATTAGAAGTTGTTGGACAAATGTTATGTTTACTTAATCAACCAAAATTAATGTTATGTAAATTCATCTTAAAATATGTGTGGAAAAAGATTTAGGACTTACCAAGTTACAGTTAGTTTGCTCATTTGACAATAGATATTTGTCAAAATATGCTCAAGCAGGTGTGTGATGTAGAAAAATTTCATGCCAATTTTAGTAGTTTTCAAATGTCTAATTTAAGTTTGGATAATCCTATTGGGCCTTAAGTGTGTGCAGCTATTTGATACAGATATCTACAAAGAAAGCAATTCATTCTGACAAAAATCAAACTAAAATTTTTATTTTTTGTTGTTATTGCTTTTTTCATAGAAATCTCTTTGGGACGAAAATGTAACGATTTACTCTAGGCAGTTTTTTTCATACTAATTTCCTGTTTACTCCAAGAGAAACTGAAAATAATCAGATGAAAAGTTGCCTTTAGAAAAGATAGGTAAAGGACAATGCTAAATTGTTCTTAAGGGATCTATTTGTAAAGATGGGCTTAAATCATTTCTACTGAACACATGTTGGGGGAAAATTATCCAAACAAAAACAAACTATCACCAATACAGCAATTGGACAAAATGAGGCTATTATGAGATATCTGTAAATTGTTTCCATCTTGTGCTTTCTTTCAAACCAGTCTAGGATAAGTGGCTATTGTTAGCATGAACACATGACTAAACAAAACAAGGAAACACATTTTGGGATGAAAATGCATGTAATGTTACCATAGCTTTACTCAAAAAATTTTTCTTTCTTGAATGTGTTGCACTCTCAAGCATGGCTTAAAATTGAATGACTTAAAAAAAACAACAACATTATCTTTTATTTTCAGTAATGGGGATTGAACCCAGAGCCTTCACACTGAGCTACATGCTTGGACTCATTTATCCTTTATCCTTTATTTTGAAACAGGCTGTCTCTAAGTCTCTGGTGTTCCTAGACTCTTAACTTGGGATTCTCCTGCCTCAACTGCCTCTGGAATTATGGTTTTTTCTCTTCAATTTAAAATGGCTACATAGAATACAAGCACAAAATACTTGATTTAAGTTTATTAACCCCTCCTGTATCATTTAAATGGCTGCATTTAAATCTGGTTTAAATATGAAATACTTTAAGGATCTAAAGATAGGTCTCAATATGTTGCCTAAATAAGCGTCAAACTTCTGGATTTTCTCACCAAATGCTAGGCTTAAAGGCTGGTACCCCTCACTACTCATTTTTCCTTTGTTCAAAGGGACAATTGCATATTAGTGTTTAAGAATTTTTAAGATGAAACAATTCATGTTGTTCTTGCAACCCAGTTTCTATTTTACCATAATTGCTGAGTAAACGTTAAGGATTGGTATTATCATCTATCTCACAATCCATATTACAATTCATACTTAGCATAATTTTTATATAACATTCCCTGCATAAACATCTCAAATCAGAAAATGTTAAGAGTTTACCAATTCCCATAAGGCAAAATCTTTTCCTTAGACTTTCATTAAATGTTCTTATTGGCAAGAGTGACCTGGACCCCAGCTACTTCTCCATGAATATGTAACATGTGTTTTCTTAAATTATACTCTTTCTGATGGATCTGTTTACTCTCCCAATGGTTGTCTCTTAAATTGTGTCTTGTGTAGTATATTCCTTTCTTTTACTCACGCTCACATGTAAGATGACCTCTCTCCCTTTTCTTCTGCAAGTGCAGATCCACTCATCTTTAAGAATTGGTTCTAGATAAATTCCTTCTGGAAGCAATGATTCTCCTTTAAAATCTACTGTAGCTCTATTGCTGTTCTATTCATTTGTCTTGTGCCATATGTTGTTGCTACCTCAGTTTTTCTTTGTTGGCCATTAATTCCCAGATAGTTTGAATGTTGTAAGGAGTGAGGGATCATATTTCTTACTTTACATTATAGAACTTGGCAGACAGTCTGGCCCAAATTTTGATCAATGTATTGTTCCTAATCCACAGTGATCTATGCAGCGTGCTCATTAAACTTAATCTTGGTGTAGTGATGAGTGAATTCTTCAGACAGCAGTGTGGATGTGTGTCTGGATAAAAGCAAGGACACTAAATCACTCAGACACTAATAGTAAAAAGTCTTGGAAAGTATGTCTGTGTGTTATTAAATTTTTTATGAGTACCATTTTAGGTATTACTGCTGCAACTTCATCTAGAACCAAGATGATGTTGATAATATAAACTGACCTTGATCTTTGGGATAAATGTTACAAATGTTAAATTTTCTGGATATATATATATATATATATATATATATATATATAGTGTGTGTGTGTGTGTGTAAGAGAGAGAGAGAGAGAGAGAGACAGGCAGGCAGGCAGATAGGCAGACAGACAGACAGAAAGAAATGCAGACAGAAACACAGAGAGAGAAAGAGAGAGAGAGAGAGAGAGAGAGAGACCCAAATTACTCTTCTTTCATTATATGCTTCTGATATTCAATACACACAAAACAGCCCACACTAAATTAAATACTTGGTTATTGGGGTAGTGTTTAGAAATGAAACATATTGTCATATGTTTAAAAGTTTGACTTTTAAAAAGTCTTACAGGATATATTGTAGAGAATGCACACTTAAAACTTCTAGAAGATTATGTGTTACATAGTGTTTCTTTTTGTTTTTCAAAAGATCTATATACAGAGTCACTTCTGTTACAGAGCCAAGTTCCAAACTTTCCCAATTTAAGGGTCCCAAATTTGTCAAATTGTTTACCAGATATTGAAAATTCCTAAATGTGATCTTTGGTATAAAAAGTTGTCTTTATCCAGTGACTGATTTAGTGCTAAGTACTCTAGGTCTTAAATTATTCTAATTTAAATGTCTTATTATTTTATTGTTTATTTAAGTAGAATAATTAATTTTAGTAAGGATAAATTTTCAAGTGTGAAATGGCTATTACTTCCTTGAAATAGCCTGTTCATAGGAAGAAAAATACACATTTTGTTCAATCAAATGTCTATTCTATATTAAACGTTTGTTCTACATCAAGAAGTGTTAGAAATTAGGAAGTATATATCCATTTGCTTATGGTTCTTTAACGTTTTCAGGAAATCACACAATTTTAACAGCTTCAACATGAATCATTCAAATGCATGGCGCATTTCTGTCTGTACTGATGACGTGTTTGTTACCTCACTTGACATAACATAATTTTGACCCCTACTGCAGTGCTGAAAATTTTCATATTGTATGTTTTCCAACTTGTTTACTCTGATGTAGATCAAATTCTAATTTTATTTTTATTTTAACTTTTTCATGACATGTTAATTAATTAATTTATTTTATTTTGTTGAGAAACAAATAGCAATGAGACAGTTTCAAAATTCATTAATAAGACAGTTTCAATAATTAATACATTGCACAAACAATGATTACTATTATTAGGTTGTGCTCTGGCAAAATTCAATTACAATACTGGTCATCAGCTATTTTCTCAAAGTATTTTTTCTGTTTAAGATATGAATTTTTTTCTTATAAAATTGCATATCTTATGATCCAGTCTTCATTAACTCTAGACACTATGCTAATTTCAAAATGGATACCATATGGGCTACATGAAAGCATTATATTTAGCTGATACAATTTTCAATTAAGTAATTCAAACTATAAACAAATGAAATAAATTTAACAACTAAAATATAGAAGATATACAAATTTGAAAGTAAGAAAACATTGTAGAGCTTGGTTTATTTTTTGATCTGATGCACTTAAAATTTTGTGCTAAACAAAATATGATCCATGATTACTTTCTCTATTTAAATCAGTCAACCTAAATGACTTCTCAAAATAGAAATCAGAGAGTGGAAGCTTAGGGATGAGGTAGATTTTAATCTTGATACTAATTTATTTTGTACTATTCAATTTTTTATGAGAAGTATTTTATAACTGAAAAATCCTAACATAATTTAACTTACCACTTTTCAGTTGTTTTTTAGATATAAGAGAACCCAGACAGATATAGAATAAAGATGCTTACCTCAAAAAATAAAATGGGAAGAATCAGACTCCAGGATTTTTATCATTGCTTATAAGAATAAAAGCTGAGTGCATTAAGAATGTGAATTTGTTGCATTCATCATTCAGAGAGAAAATTATGGTTGGTATTTTTTGACATTTTCATAAATGGTTGTGAAACTGTACAATTTAATAAATTTAGAATGACACCTGAAAGTACATCCTTCTATGTAATTGTGTGGCTGTGTTGTCTTTTGTCAGTTTTGATTGGCACTTAGTAATTAGATGTGGATATATGAGAGATGCTGAATTCTTTTAGTAGCTTAGAAAATTGTCAGTTTTCTTCTCAGCATGCGAAAGTAGAACAGCAAGATCACAAACTCTCTTTTTTCAAATTTTCTGCATAAGAGGTCTCTATGTTAAAAAGGCAATTTCTTAAAACGTAAGAAAACCAAATCTCTGTGAATATAAATTAATGGATCCTCTGACTACAAAGTTGGCTCCATGCTACTGTCTTGATAGCATATAGAACCCAAATTTCTCTGTTTAATCAGACTACCAAATGACCTTATCTAACACTCATAAATGCTATTAATATGGAATATATTATTTTAGTGTTAACCTAGATTCATATTGTATCAAAAAGTAGGCTTTTGTTACTTTGTAAGACAAAAAAGTGATAAGAATATACCTGAAATGTAAATACAAAGAAGAACTAACAATTTTTTTAAGACTTGTACTTAATCTCAGTAAGGTAACGATCCCTAAAATTCTGGAACATAAGCCAAAAAAGAGTTGATATAATTTTGGGCAGCTTTCTTATGGAATTATGTGAAGAATTATACAAGAATGATGGATTTAATTTCTCCATCCAAAACAATATATCATTTCACATACATAATGATATAATCATTTTTGGAGTTCTTTGTAAATTTCCTGTACTGCACAAAAGAAAAAAAATTATGCAAAATTTAATTAAGTATTGCAAGAAAGTGATGTCAACTTCTTTCTTCTTTCTTTTTCTTTTTTCCTTTTTTTTTGTACTGTACCAGAGATTAAACTCAGTACCTTGCACTTGGCAGGCAGGTGCTTATTCTACTGAGCCATCTCCCCAGCTACTGAGCTATCTCCCTGGCATGATGTCAACTTTTATTTTATTTTATTTGTTTTACTTCACTAAGCATTTGGACTCAGTGATCCTCCTGTTTTCAGCCTCTCTAGTGCTGGGATCACAGGTGTCTGCCACAACCCTATCTCCTGTGCTTATTGATCAAGTGCTCATATAGCTCTATTAGTATCTCTCGATAATACTGGAAGATAAAGTTCATGTCACTTGAAGGCAGACAGATATGTATTACTAAGTTAGTAAATTGATTTTGAGTTAACCTAGATCACTACATTATATTATATTCACATAACTATTTATAGCTCCCAAACACCTCACTTTCACTTATTGAGGTATTACAATTTTCATAATGACCTTTGAGTTAATTTTGAAAGACACACACACACACACACACACACACACACACGCACTCCTCGGTCTATGTAAGATGTGATGTGGAGAGCTGCCTATGTTGAAGGGGATCAGAGCAAAAGTGGCCTTAGACAGAATCAGGCTACAGCACAAGAAGCTCTGCCACATTGTCTATGACTGTATTAGAGGTGCCTGAGGTAAGAAAAAAATGTAAGGTGGACTACGAGGTAAATCTCAGGAGAAGAAACACATGCAAACATAAATCAATGAAGAAAAGTCTCTTTTTTGTCACTGGAAGAAACACACGCAAACATAAATCAATGAAGAAAGGTCTCTTTTTTGTCTCTGGACACAGCTGCAGATGGAAAGCCTTAGCCCACACCACCAAATGATGAAGTGGGCAGAATTCTGTCTACGAACTGTATGTATGATTAAGATGAACAGGCCCATATGGAATTCACAGTAATCAGGACACAGAAAATCTGTGCTCAGGAAAAGTGATGCCAGAAGATGCACAGGTCTCTGAGAATTCCCTTTGCTACTCCCTCTCCTTTAGCATTTACCCCAACTTCCCCCCGCCATCACTCACTTTTGCACTGAAACCTCTTGTTTGTAATCTATGACCACATGGAGATTTTGGAAGAGGAGAAAAGCAGAGCTCAGCTCATAAACATCTTACCTAATAAACTTGTTAGGCAAAAATGTTGACCTTTTTCTACTGCTGTCCCACCTGAGGAAGTGAAGAAGTAAGTTTCAAAGAGGCAATGTTGAGGCAAAAATTACTCCAACATCCAGGCCTTACTTTGGTATATCTGTCCATCTACTTATGATGAAAGGAAAACAGTTCAACATTAGGTGGAGATTCATGAACACTAGTCAATGACTTGGTTGAGAGGTCTTGAACCTGTAGGAAGAAAGAATAGAAAACTTGGCAAGAAATTCTGCAACAGAGGTAAATAGATGGGCCTGAGACTGGGCACAAAATGTGGCCATCTTTATATCACCATCTTGATACCACCAGAAAGCACCCAAGAAGAAGGAGCCTCTAAATAATCAAGTAGATGTAGTGACTTAGCTTAATGATAGCAATGGTCCTCTGTTCTTGGCCACCCCATGTTTGTAGCCAGGGTAGCAGGTATGGAGGTTATGCATAGACCCAAGTGCATGGCCTTACACTAATCAGAGGTGGCTATAGTGCTACTAAACCTTCACCCAGTTAGCAGCAACAATGAGTCCCTAATATAGCACCATCTGCCAAGAAAACCAGCCAGTGTGGGCAAGTTGGTTACATAGGATCCCTTTTATCCTGCACTTGCAAAGATTAGCTTTTCTGTGAATAAGCATATTTATAAAGCAGCAGGTGTCTTTATCTGACTATGGTATTTCATTCAGCCTGTACCACAAACAAAGGGGTGGTTAAGTAATGCACCAGAAGAAAAGCTTAGTATCTTATCAGATCAAGAAATCATTTGGCAGTTAAAGAGGCTGAGGATGAGCACATGACCATAGAGGTACTACCTGCATTATACACTACAGCACCAAGAAGATGACAGCCTGACAGCAATGACATGCACTGGTGAAGGTCACCTGAGGTGTCAGTTTACACATGATCCCATGCACAGATAGGACATTATACAACAGGATGCAGCAGACACACAGAATGAAGAATTAACAGTTGTTTCTCTGTAAAGAGACAATAATAAGTATTTCAGGTTCACACTTCACATGGTCTCATTTAGAAGTACTCAGCTACTCTATTGTGGTGTGGAAACAGCCTTTGATAATATATTGGAGAGTGGATGTTGCTGTGTTCCAAGAAACATTACTTATATAACTGTCAGCAGCATGAAGTTGACCTAAGGGTCACAGTTTGTCAATTTCTACTGAATAAGTGGCTTTATACAGTGTTACCACTCTAACAGGTAGAGCATATATGAGTTCAATAATCAAGAGGATGCTGGGGTTACAGGTCAGCTGTATAAGTGCCTGCCTGGCAAGCACAAGGTCCCAAGAGTTTGATCCCTTGTACCAAAAAAAAAAAAAAAAAAAAAGAACCAAGGGAGCAAGCATTAGTGGCCTTGCTTATCACTCAGATTTGTGTTTTTTGCTTTTATAATTTTATGATTACCCTTACATGTTATTTCTAGAAAATGTGTGTTATCTACCTGTACCCTAGTCTTCAGCAATTCAAAACTCCTGATACCCAAAGAATACTTTTCCCAGAATTCACAGTACTTGTAGTAGTGAATGTAAGCTATGATGGCTACCTGGGCACTAAAGACTCATCAGATAAGGACAAAGAAGAGAGAATCACAAATTTAACAAAAGAAAATGGTTGTGATAACCAGTGAAAAATAAAGTTCCTGTTACTCAATTAGGACAAAGAAGTCTGTTTGGCTCCTGGTGATCTGCCTGCATATCGCTTGGAATCCTTTACATTAAAAAAAAAAATACATAGACAAGACGAAGCCACAGTCAGGGAGGAAAATGGTGATCATGCATCCATAGCCAGCTTAGGTGTTCTGTTATATGGGAATTCTGTGGATTATAGGAGGGATGCAATAAAGATGAATTAGAGCCCTGTGATCAGCTACTGTGGCAAGGCTTTATTATAGTCTGCTCATTTTCCCATCACTCTCACCCAGTAAAATTCTCGCTGTAACTATAACCATATATACACCCAGTCAGAACACGGATGAAGGCATAGGCCTAAGGAATACAAAAAAACATATTGGATCCTATTATTTATGACCAGGATCTTTCTTTGGAATTGGTGCATCCTTACAGCTTCTGAAAGTGCAATCAGCTACAAGACTTCAGCTCTCAATTTTTTCTGTAAGGGCCTTCTGCTGGAGATATACATCCAAATCAAGATGACCCCCTTCCACTGAACAGCGTACATCCCATGACTGGGCAGAGTGAGAGTGTAAATATTTATGACCCTCATCACTGTGCAAAGCAGTTATGAAGGGTTTCGTGCTGTGGGCAGGGGCTTTCATTGAAACCACACACGTTCTGTTACTTTTATTGCCCAATACTGCCATCTTTCCCCTTCCCTTCCACAAGTGTTCATGCTAAGAGCTTCCCCGAATAAAGTCCCTACCTGATGACCAATATTGTTCACCAGGAATCTTATCAGCATCAGGGGCATTAAGCAGTCATAGTGAAACTATTATACTCAGTATCACAAAAGACAACAAATCATCTGATTGAAATCTTGCAAAGATGTGCCAAAAGTTCCTTTTATACTTGCAGGGCCTCATTTGAATCTCTGGTCTGGGTTTTCCAGTCAAACTCTGTATGGTCAAACTAGCTCTTAACAGCACTGCATCTGAACGTTCTAGTTGTGATTTAGTGAGCACAACTGTTGTTCAAAAGTGGAGCTCTTCTAGGGGCTAAGTTGCTTGACAACAGCTCCATTGATGGCTCCTTGCAGTACTGACTCTACCAAGGTAATATTCTTCTAGACTGGGAAATTAGACAGGGACACATGGGATCTACCTGCATTTTTTTCCTCCCAACTGCATGGGGATCTGTAATTATGTTAAAATATATAATGTAAAAAAGAGTGTCTTTCCCTCCTCCACCCCTTCCAAAGGATTATGTACTTCTGGGAAATGCCTTCTGTATGTATTGGGTAGGGACCATCACAGTTGGGTTTAAACTGAAGTCTTAGAGTTACTTCCAATACTTTCTCAGCCAATTTTTCTTTTTCTTTTTTTTTTTTAAATCTTTTTTAAAAATTTTATTTATTTATTTGTGTGTGTGTGTGTGTGTGTGTGTGTGTGGCCAGC
>NDGM011245199.1:5089-18091 GCA_002564305.1 Octomys mimax
AAAAAAAAAAAAAAAAAAAATCTCCCAAATGACCACAGATGTACACTTCGTCACATATTTGTTTACTATTCATTGTTCTTCATCCAAGAAGTGTGCTCATATGCACATAGAAAGTATTGTACTTATTGATTAAACATTTTTAGAAAGAAAAGTGATTTTAAAAAATTTGCTAAAAATGGATAGTACAATAAAGCCAGTGAAATTAGTTTAAACCTATGCTGTTAATGTGTTGGTTTTGGCTGTAGTAAAATACTGCTGAAAACACTGATACACCACTGGATGCTGTTTCATAGGCTAATGCACCTCTCCATGCTTCCATTTCTATGTGTTATTTGCATTCTCAATTACCCTCATTTCCTTCTAGAGACTGAGATAATAGTCAAAGTTGTCATGAACTTCATTTGGGGAAATATATCTGTTCTTTATCATGCACTTCTAATATTTATTAATTATCATGAATTTTCAAGTCTATTGAAATTTTGAGTAACACACAAATCAAGTATTACAGACTCCTGAATGGTGAATGAAGCTGTTACCAGATAAGATATAATTTGTACTTGTATGTGAATTTTTACATGACAAAAATTTCTATCTGTTGTTTTGCCATTTGAGATGAGATATAAAAGTCTTGAGCCAAAAAACCTAACAAAAGTTGTTATTAAATCAATTATTAAAGTTAATCAACATGATAGAAATGTTTAAAGATCTACCAATGAGATAAAAATGCAGTGAATTGAGTACGTTTTCTATGAACATCTCTCTACTTTACCTTAAACTCACTTCATGTCTTAATTTAGTGACTATAATTTGTTCTTTCTCTTTGTTTCTTTAGTTTTTTGAGACATGGTCCCACTGAGTAGTTCATACAAGATAGGGATTTTGATTCTGGTAACAAGAATCCTGACTCTTTTAAGTGTATTAGATATCTTACTATCAATTATAGACTTTCAATAAAATCTAATTTTCATGAGGCTTTTATCTTAAAATAATGTAATAGCCAGCCAATGTTTTATTTTGGCTGGAATCAACATCTATGAAGTTAAACTATATTTTGCATAATGATTGTGAAGCAATGTGTATAAAATTAAGCTCTTGCAATATAACAGTGTTTATCATAAATAACAAATGTGCCTTCTAGTACTTATATTAAAGGTGATATTCTGCTTCTATAAGATTTCTGAAATATAATGAATAAGCATTTAGGGTAAAATATATAGCTCATGAATATCCTTAATGCCATAATTTACTATGATATGTTTCTAAGGACAAATTATGACTATTGCACTGTCACTAGTTATTCTTTTTATAAAACTCAAATTTTTATTGCTCTCTGGATAATTTCTGATCTATATATTCTATGTATAATATGTTTTATGCTATCAAATTCATTGTATATTAAATGAAATTCATGCATTATCAGGATTTAAATGACCTTGACTTTATTGGGGATAATATAACCACCTGGATATTTCTCAGAAGAGTTAATACAATGAATTGGAAACAGTACTATCCAGGAGGAATTAGAATCCAGATTATATTAATCACTGTCTAGATCCTCTCAACTTTGTAACACTGAATCAAGGACAAAAATTAAGGCCAAGGATTAAATCAGAAGCAATGTGCCAAATGCGGCCAAGTGTATTTTCCACAAGCTAATATAATTCATTTAAAATCACATTGTCAATTATACATTTTAAGTACCGTCTACATAAATCTTCAAAATATAAAAGAAAATTTAGATTATGTGACTACTATTTGCAATTAAATTTCAAAACAGGCTAGGTTTTTGGAAGAATAATTCATTTAAAATGTATACTTTCTGAACAAATTAATTAAAATACTTCTCTCAATCTGATTCTGCAAATACAACATATATTACTATTTTTCGTCACATAATTTCATAGTATACTTTCAGATAATTTACAGTTCATGTTTGACATGAAACGTTCATTTTGTGACTTAGAGGCATTTATCTCTTGATATTTATTTTCTCAAAACCAAGGTACAGAATAATTTTCATAGCCAATATATTAACAAATTTAATTTATGGAAAAATAGTTGCTTGATAATTTCCTAAACTGTTAATAAAGTGCTTGCTTTGCATCACATATACTAAACTATTACTATGACTACTTGAAATAAAAGACATACGGCAGTAGTTCAACCTGAATTGAGACACAAATTTATCCCACTGCGGGCACACCTAACAACTGTATTCCATGGTGGATCTCATCTACTTTCAAATTTCAAGTGCTAATAACTAATGATACATTTAAATATCTCAAGTTGTCATGTTTTTACTATAAAAAATCTCAAGTTATCATGTTTTTACTATGAAATGCTTCTATACTATGATGCATCATACAATATTATGTAGAAATAATGTTGCCGGGGCTGAGGAGATGACTCAGTAGGATCAGCACTTTCCTGGCAAGTGCAAGGGCTTGATTTCAATCCTCAGTTCCACCAAAAAATTTTTTTTAAAAAATGGATCCTTTGTACATCACACACAGTGTAGTTTCTATTGTTTACTTGCAGTCTAAAACCTAAAAGGACTTTTGTTCACCAAATCTGTTTCTCTTTACAAGACAAAGAATCATTAAAACATACTTGTGACTTTAGTACAAATAGAGTGCCATTTCTACTCGATTAAACTTTTTGTTTTAATTCTTCGCTTTTCTCTGTGACTTTGGTTATTAAATCCTGCTTCCATTAGTTTCTGAGAGAGGACTGGCATTCTGTCCATGAAACTTAGAGTCTTAAATTTTTTTGTTTTGTTTTTTTGCAGTACCAGGGATTGAACTCAGGAACTTGTGCTTGACAGGCAAGCACTTCTACTGAGCTATCTCCATGGGCCCAATTGTTAAAGCTTTGTGACAGAAGTTCAGGACATGATTATTTGTTTAAAGTATGTACCTCTGTATGAAAATCTATCCTTTACTATAATGCAAAGAGTGTTAATATCTATTCAAAATATTTCTAAAACAAAAAGAACATTTAAGTTATTCACCCCAATGTGTTTTTTTGTTGCTTTCTTGAATGGCCACAGTAAGAGTTACCAAAAAATGATAATGTAGTATGTTTCAGTTTCAGGAAGAAACTGGCTGAATTGTTACTGGCTACTGTAAAAAGAAATGTACACAGACTGAATAATTTCAATAATTTTTCTAACCATAAGTAATTTTTATGAATGCATGAATTATAATAAATCTGTTATGTCCACATTTGCACAGTAACACTATATATATGAAATTATTTTATTATAATGTCTAATAAATAAAATAATTATCTATGATTTTATACAACTAGCATTGTCGAAAACTAAAGGCACCAAACTCTGAGGTTAATTCTTTATGTATAACTTACAATGTTTCACCCAGGTGACAGTGTCATCTGTACTCAGTAAAGCAATTTAAATTCACAGTAATTTATATAGCAATGTCAATTTATTTGTTTGATATTCAAATGTGATGCTATGTTCAGCTTGAAATACTATATTTATATCCTGCCATCAACCATTTCGGGATGTGGCTTCATATTCTTGTACATAAGATTTAATTCTCTATTATTTCGTTTTAAATGAATAATTCATATAAATCATAATTCTATGTATAAAGTAATAACATATATGCATATGTTTATGCATATTTATATATGTCTATATATAAATACATAATAGTTTCTTAAATACAAAAATGAAGGTGACTAAAAGTCACCATTTTATTTTTACATAAAATGTAACTAAAAACATGCATCAACAATCAAATGAACCTCAGTATCCACAAAATCTGGAAGCAGCGACCTTCTTTTGCCCTCTTCATACCTTTACAAGTTTGGAACATCTAGCAATTCGCTGAAAATCTAAGACAGCTTTGAAAAATTCTGTTCTTACCAACACTTGATTTTTGACCTTGAGCTTCCCACCTGCTCTCCTTATATGAATTTATCCCTGGTACATTTTTCATATAATACTAAATTTGACATATACTAATACAAAAGAACATTCAAAAATTAGCCTTTTAAAAATTAAATAACATACTTTCAAGATTAGTACTACCATAAGCAATAATAAAAGCTTCTAAAATAATAGGTTAAGTAAGTTATTTTTTAAGTTACATTTCTAGCAAAAAAGTGACAAGTGCATGTAAATTATTTTAAGATAAGAAATTTACATAAATATGAATATGTACAAAGATGTTTTTCATAAAATAAAAATTGATGCATTTTGAAAAGCACAGCTACTTGATCATTATTTTTGAGGATGTTTTCTTACAAAAATAACCAAGGCTCTCAAGGAAGCAGGATACAATATGCAGTGGTGTCAGGCAAACACTTAGAGATTAGCTGTGTATGTATATATTGCTTATGATTTAAGAAGGAGCTCAAAAGTGTTCATTAATAACTGCTCTTTATATCTCAGCAGAGCCACATATATTCACTTCTTTTTTACCTCAGTTTACTTTGTCTAGTTTTTCCGTGTCTACAGTCATGCCCATTTTTTTTTAACACTGTGATGCTTGTATATCTAAGCCATCAGGTCATGCACAGAAATTTCTGAGGACATGAGCCAGAGTACATTACCTGGCTTTATAGATTTTGTTATCAGGTATTTCATCTGAGTAAAGAAAAAACTTAGCAAAAGCACTACATACCTAATATGATGTATATATCCAATTTACATATTAAGTTGAATACAAATGTTCAAATTAAAGATTGTTGCTATGCATCAGGCTTCAATGCTGAGTATCTATTGAGACACTATTTATTGTCTAGTGATTTTCTGGATGCAATTAGCACACTGCTTGAGAAATACTTTCAGACATGATCCTTCTAATTTTCTCTGATCTTACCTGCTTTAGTAGCTGCTTCAGCACTTAAATGACAGCACATTTTTCAAATATTTATTTGAATATGTGAAAAATTATGTAAAATTCAAGTATAGCCTTATAATTACAGATTATATAACAAATCAAATATTTTCAATAAAGTATTTTAAATTACTTTATTCAGTTTTATAACTTCACCTCCTGGTATTCTAGCTTCCATTAATTTATAAGTAATTTAATATTCCAAATCAAAGGTAATGCTGCTAAAATGAATTTTGGCTGTGATTGTAGGCATCTCCTGTTTTCTGTAGGCATCTCCATGCTTCTAAAATTCTGCTAGATACTTCTGAATAGGAAACTTTCAGGCATCTACAATTTCCAAAACCAAGGAGTCATGTTACTTCTTAGAACTTCTTCCCATTACTTTGTCAGTGAAAACTCATTTAAGATGCAAGTGTCTCAAATTTAAATTGTCTAATCAAGAAAAGGACAGCTCTTTTTGTAAGTCTTCTGCAATTATTAGATTTCATCTGAGGATTGTATTTGTGCAGAGTGCAAAAATGTGGATTAAATTTTGCCACTCCACTGTCTTAAATAAAAAAATAAAATATTAAAGTCAACCTTACACCTTTTAAAAATAATTTTTATTCATTTTAATAAGAAAAAAGATAAAATAGCAATGAAACTGTTTAAAAAGAGGTTAGGAGAACAGTTAAAATAATACATTGAATATTGTCTTCATAGTAGTTCTTCAGAGGACAAGATAGAGACATGATCTCATGTCTAAACAATATTAATACAAATTTTATTCTCAGTGAACTAAGAGAAAGCAGATGTATATCTATTCTAACTCTCTTGGGTATACATATATTTTTTTCTTCCCTCTTTTTTTCACAACAAAACTGTTCTTTATTTACAATTTTGTGAAATTAGAAAAGCATGACAGCACATTGCCTATCAGCTAATAGCTGACCTTCACCAGACACTCAGGAGTGAGGTAGCTTGCTTGCTTTAGGTGCTGGACGAAGTCCCACCTTACATATATTTGATCAATTTCCTAGCTTCATGGTTCCCAACATATCCCCCTTTTTCATTTCAGAGATGGGTATTCCACTACAGTTACAGAAGCTGTATTTGGAGACATCTTTAAAGTATATTTTCATACTTGAAACAGGTGTAAACATCTTAATGTCATAAATAAAACTTATTTATAGTCACACATTTTAAAACAATTCCCCCACAGAAGACTATATATACATGGTAATGGATAGTACTGGTAGATATCCATTATTCATTTATCAATGTGAAAGAATATTTTACCATCTGATGATCCTTGCTTCATTCTTCTCAAGTAACCTATAACCATTCACAAATTCACAGATAAGAAAAGACTGATTTTCCTTGAACAGTTCCCCAATTGCTAGCCTGTCACTTGGATTACTCATTCCAAAATGATCACAGGCAGCTGTCTTCCTTCATTTGATTTCTGTCAAAATATAACCCATCCTTCAAATAGTTCTCATACCATAATATATTGCTTTACTTTCTTTATTTTATAAACCTTACTACAAATCATTTCAATTATAATTGCATTTTACTGAGGTGCTTTTGCTGCATTCTGCAAAACTGCAAGTTCTGAAGGACTTATTATTTAATGTTCTTAATGAGTATTTTTAATCTTTCAACTTAAAATGCAGCTTATATGTGGGAGGCACAATAACTCCAGGCCTCCAATACTATTGCAAGTGAGTCTTTCTAAATCCCGTGAATCTGCCACATCATGACTCCGTGCCACATATCCCTTAATGGTTACCTGAGTGCCTCTCACCTATTAAATTCTCTTGGTGCATCAGTGTCATTAGGGACGCTGACTTCCTCTTCCCCTACCTCTGTTGAGCTAAATTCCTAATTCTTCTTACCCCGCCTATTTCCCATAAGTCTCCTGCTATGCCCCAGAGGTGGGACTTCCTGTCATAGCCTGGTTGCCTAGTTACGCCTTTTACCCGCCGACATCATTTCCCTATGCCTCCACTATATATACCCAACACGTCCCCTGAATAAATGAGACTTGATCAGAATCCTGTCTCGTCTCCATTTCTTGTGTCTCCTGTCCTTTGTCCCCTCCTCAATTCCCCGCTCCTCTCCCAGGGGACCTTCCTTGACTGACCTGGTGGTTCAGGACACTTACAGAAGTTTTCAGCAAATACTTGATATAAGAATAAGTAAATGATTGAAGAGCCAGATATAAAATATGGTAACTGGTGCATCATATTTTTAAGGTAGAAATGCTTTATTTCACGAGCTTCAAAATCATAGACCTAGTGTTTCGTGTGAATATGACATGGTGTTATGGTTTGCGTCAGGTTGTCCCCCAAAAGCCTCATGCAGTGACTTCTAGAGTTTGAGACCAACTCATGATCCACTGGTATTGTGGGTCTTAGTGCTGCTGGGATTGTGGGTAGGAGTACTCCAATCCTGAGGTGATAGCCTGAGTGCAATTTAAGGGCGACAGTCTTCCTCTCTATTGCCATTGCAGCTGCTGCTGCTCCCTTTTGCTCATGCTCTCTTCTACCACCATGAACTGCTGTCCTCCACCATGTGCCACTCTGCCTTGGAGCCAGCTGAGTAGGGACTGAAACCTCCAGTGACTGTGAGCTAAATAAGCCTTTCCTTCCCTCATTTTGGGTGTCAGATATGTTGTCCCAGCAATAAGAGTAACTGAGACACATGGTGATGTGATTAATTTAAGAGAAGGAGCTGAACAAAGCAGAGTAGAGGAGGACGCCTGATGCAGTCATGGCTGAGACTCACCAGGGGCACCATAACTCACACTGTACAAGTGGCCTTGTACACATTTAGGCTTTCTGGGGAAAATCAGGGAGAACTTAATTAATTTCCTTAAGCAAGATTATTCCTTTCTGCTGGACCAATTATTGCTTCAAAAAGAAAGAAAGAACTAGAAAACAGAGTGAAAGCTAAACTGTTTAGAAGAGTGCCTGGGTAGAACACCAACAGGGCATACTGCAAATCAATGCTAAGGTCAAATTATTAATCACATCAAGATCACGCCAATGAGTCTGAATTTACATAGAGTTTCAGTGTGTTACAATTTTGATAAACTTTATGCAAAAAGCATTAGTGGAATCGCTGTATGTTCTGCACTTCACATGGTATTCCGTCTATGACTTTACCATCATTAGCCATTGCAGAGTCCCTTTTATTTGGCTTGCGCATTTGTAGCACATATGGCTTGGATTTTATAGGCCTTAGAACCTCACCCTTATAAATTGCTGACTTCTTTGACATTGTAAGCAATGAAAAGAAAGGAGGAAAGAGAGGGAGAGAGAAAGAGGTAGGAGTAGGAACAGCAGAAGAAGAAAAAGCAGAAGGATTATGAGAAGAAAGTAGATAAGTGGGAGAAAGGAAAGAAAGAAAACAGAAAATAATGGCAGCTAGGAGAATAAAATTAGTCAAGAAAATACTAACAAGTCAGTAGATTCCTTGAGTTCTAAACACATTTGGCCATGTCCCATTATGTGGTAAGATTTTTATCTCCTCCTAAAAGGCAATTCTGTTATTTCTAAAAATTCCTAAAGGCTAGAAATGCCTTCTGTGCCTACTAGTTTACTCAGATAATTATATGTAAATGGCCAGGTTAAAACTAAATGTTTATATTTATTGCCACATTTTACTATATCTCTAGGCAAAGTAAACCCTGTCTCAAAGTATATTGCCTTTATCTCCCTAAAATCTAAAGTGCAGTGTACAAAAACTTATACCCACAGGAGATTACAGAAAGTTCTTTGCAAAGGTGCACCCATAATTAATTCTTTGTTCCTGTCCTCACATGTCTCCTGTCTACTTATGAGAAAATTAACCTCATACAATGATTCCTTGAATATTTTACACTCTAAAGAATGGAAACACAACCTCAGAGTTTCATTTCCAGGTTGTTACCTTTTACCTGTGACTTTAGAATCTAGCTACAGAATTTATCAGTAGGAACCTTCTGGATGGTACAGTGTTCCATGCAATCTTTGGCTGGTAAAGTCGCATTATGAGGACTTGGTCTGGGTGCTGTCATGTTGCATTCTATACTGTTCGTTCATACACATTTTAATTGCTCAACACAGCACTATTGGGTTAGTCACTGTGCTTAGAAAAGATAAAACTCTTAAACATATGAAAATGTACTAGTTTCCATCAGGGTCAAGTATTTGTTTTTAGAGGAAATCATTTGTCTAATTGTTTTTCGTTCCTGGAAGGTGTGGAACCACATTGGAGGCTCAGTATTGCCCACTGTTGATGGCAGATGGGGCACTTAGCAATGGCAGTAGTCAGGTGAGAGAAGATAATCAGGTGCTCTTGATCTTGAATCTACTTCTTCCCAATGTCTGACAGTTTCCCTACCCTCTCAATATGTCCAATATGCAAGTAATTCTTGATCCCTTTGAGCCAAATATCTTGCCTGCTTTTATGCTTCTGTATCCTGAATGCTGTCTTATAGGTATCAACACCCTATTCCAAGAATCTCCCAGTGTAATTTCAAAGCATTGTGTCAGTAAACATATCTGTTCTTCAGATGTCCTCCTTAATTTTGTTCTTTTCAGTCTTTTATGTGCTAAGTCAAGGCATTTACCATACTGCAGAAATCTGATTCTATTCCTACTTACATTACACTTCTTTCCAAATGGAGAACATCCAGAAGATATGAGCAAGTCTCCATCCCGAGATTGCTCTAGATCATGCCATGCAGTCCTCCCCAGTGTGGTTTTGTAATGCACATAGTCAATTATCACCTCTCAATCATATCCCCACCCATCCTTCAAATAAGTGTGGCCTGTTTCTGTCTCTTCTAGCTGTTGGTACAACACTAATGAATCATAGTCCCCTGCTCCTTCAGCTGACTTTTACTCTGAGTCTCATGTCAAGCCTAATGTGCCTTGTCTATTGTACAATAGATGGATGGCTATCAGAATGATATATTGTTATGGCTTACATTCATGGACTTTGTCTTCACAAATGTAGCTGGATGACATGTAAGATCTCTATCTGGCCTTTAGCTTTATTTGTATTCTGAGTCCAGGAGATATATATTTAATATATATGTTTAAATCCCACCAATAAGATTCCTTAATACAGTATTTTCCTTACATGCCTACTTACTAGTCTGAGTCTACCATGTTCCCCTACTGGCTTACTAGTGATAATTTTAACAATCACTTAATTCTTACACTTACTATTTCACCTATATCATTCAAAACGCCAAACAAATGCACCAGCCAGTATGTCTTTTTCTCAGTATAGTACAGATGAAAATTTAGCTGTGCACATGCCATGGATTTCCAGGGACTATCAAGATCTCACTATCCAGTAGGATGTATAAACATAAACTATAAAACAGAACTGCTATCAACAAAATAAAATTTATGCCTGCTATCTACGTGAGGCATGAATTTGCCCTAATTTAAGTAATAGCATGAACTTTCTGTTTTGTGTTTCTATTTGTTCTTAAGCACTTAGAAAATTAGACAAACACATTCAACTATTAATTGAAGATAATGATTTGGAAATTTTTATTTTGATGTTCAGTAGTTACTTTTTAATAGTAGTAAACAAATTTCAGTGTAAACAGAATGTGTACATCTTTATGAAAGAGCGTATTTAATGTACCAATAAAGCAGAATAATATTAGAACTCTGAGACAAGTAATTTAACTATTTTTAATTGTATTATGACAATGAATAATTCACAGAAATAACAATAACTCTAGTGATTTTCCTACTTAATTTTTTATATACTTAGTTTCTTTCCAGGAAAGTTCAATATAGAATTAATATTTTCAATTTCTTGTAATACTTTTCACACAACCTGGTGCACTATAACAACTCATTTCTCACAAAAATAAAATTCACAAAAATAAAATATGTATTACTTAAATGAGGGTCTTAAGGCTGAGGGATGTATTCTTGCTGGTATATTTATATGAATGCAGTGTCACCATAGTGATATACCATACTGGTAAATCATTGCAGAGACACCATTGTGATGATGTATTATGACCCACATATACATCATGATGGTCATCACAGTGGTTTATTAACATCATATATCACTAAAATGATAGAGTTGTGATGAAATAGAATTTCTACCTAAAATAGTGGTGGCAAAAGTTATCACTTGTTGAAATGTTTTGCAACCTGATTCCTAAAAGTTTATAAATATACCATTCACCTTTCCGACATTTTCCTGAAAAAGAGAAACAATGTAAGATTCATTTGAGATGCATAGCTAGATTTTGTTGCATTGATTAGAACTTTTTTCTAAGCCATTGAAATATTTTCTTCGTATCTCATTCAGTCAAAGAATTGCTTGTTCTCTTATGCCAATAAATTGACACACGTTTGTTGCAGACAGTTACTTATTCTCTGAGCATGAAGAGATGATACAGCGATCAAAGTCTGTTGTAGCATCCTAATCTGTGATCATTTTATATCCACATTACTTCCACCTTGTTCCATCATCCTCTGTGCTACAGTCGTTAGGGCCACAACCACAAATTTCTTACAACTAAGGTGTGTACTTTCCAGCCCAAGGAAAAGGAACAAGAGAAAGAGATATAAAAAGCAGTTTCAAGAAAATAACACAGAATTTCATACTACTTGGGCATAGCCTACATGAACTAATATATCTCTATGCAATGTCATCATTTTCCTACAAGTTTTACTCTTCCATCATATTAGTGTGTGTGTGTGTGTGTGTGTGTGTGTGTGTGTGTGTTTCTCTTAGGTAAATAAATTTTATTAAGTACATGTATCAGTAACAATGTATAAAGACATCAACACTTCCCAAAATACATATTGATTATCAAATTAGGATCTACCATATTACTCTAATTCCATGTGTTGCATTCATTGTTATATAATATTAAAAATATAAATAAAGTAGCACACTTAGATAAAGGGATGTAGCTCAACAGCACAATGCCTGCCTGGCAAGCAAGAGGTCATGAATTTGATTCCTAGTACCATCCCACCCCAGGTAAACCATATTTAATCTTTCTTAATTAATTACTAAAAACTCGTAGGAAAATGACTTTGCATAGAGCTATATTAGTTCAAGTAGGCTATTCGCAAGTAGTGTGAAATTCTGTGTTATTTTCCTGAAAGGAAACTGCTTTTTCTAAGTCTTTTCATGTTCCTTTTCCTTGGGCTGGAAAGTAACAATAGTGCCACATTGCTCCATCCATTCATGAATCTAGAGTCCCTTTCCCTAATCACCTTTTAGAAATCCCACCTATGAATACTAATGCTACTCAACATGAGTTTTTGAGTGTACAAGCATCCATATAGCTCTAAAACATTTTGATATATCTCCCAGAAATTTGTATTGCTGTTTGAAGAGCAATATAATTAACTATATTTTTCTTGGTGATAATAGGGTTAGCTTGTTTTGTTTCTTAAGTAATAATGAATTAATTTGCATTCAATAGCTGATTAACCAATCCCATTTATTTTCACAAAATAGAAAACAATTTGTCTCTGTGTTTCAGCATAAGACAATGCAAGTGGTCTTGACAAGTATGTGCATAGAATCTGTGGCAAAATAAGAAGCTAGTAGAGTAGAGTCCTGCACACCTAATGGGATGGTGTTGGCACAATGGACTAAGGGTATTCTGTTTCCCACTGGACAACTCAGCCAAATGTTTATGGTTTTCTGAAGGCCTTTAAAGGCTTCATATGTTTTCTTTAGGTGTGCTATAGGAGTAGAAAGAACAATGACTATTTTATAAATCAAAAAGGTATACTAATAATAATTTCAACTACTTCCAGTTTAAAAATAAGTTGACTTGAACTGTTATCCAAGTTTAACAAATACTACAGCCACTTGAAGAGAGTCTTTCAAGAAGTCCTTTTATTCACTGAAATGAAATTATTTTTCTGTCTTTTCATATTCTTAAGCTGTTTAAAAATTTTAAACAGAAGTAATATTAAGCAGTATTAAATATAATAAAACCTAAAATCTACACCCGATTTCAGTTGTTGTCAGAGTAAGAGATTCTGTTAAGACATCTCTTAATAATATAAAGCTCAGAAAAAGATTAAATATTCTAAATATTCAAATAACGGAACTTAACAAATAAAGGGGATACAGATGAATGTCCATTTTGTATCTG
>NDGM011245220.1:890-14686 GCA_002564305.1 Octomys mimax
TCTTTCTTTCTTTCTTTCTTTCTTTCTTTCTTTCTTTCTTTCTTTCTTTCTTTCTTTTTATTGAGGCAGGATCTCACTATGCAGTTCAGACTGGCCTTTAGCTTGCTTATGTAGCCCAGGCTGGCCTCGAACTCAGGATGATTCTCCTGCCTCAGCCTCCTGAGTGCTGGGATTACAGGCATGCACCACCATGCCTGGCTGGATTGCCCATTTTAACAAATTGGTCAGCATACTTCTGAAATACATAGCTGAAAAACATAACACTTGATATACGATTTTATTAGGGAGGGTCCTGTGAGTTGCCTATTTTGTTGGGTAAAGCAGAAAGAGTATCCAGAGGCAGTGGACTTAGTACCAGAGGAGCTGTAAATCTGCAGGGCCATCTTGCCTTGTCTGTTAAGCAATGTGGATCTCACTTGCACAGATGTCCTCCTCCCTCCTTCCCTCTCTCCCTCCCTCCCTCTATCTGTCTCTGTCTCTGTCTCTCTCTGACTCCTAGAAGAAAATGAAATATGTGGTCCCATGAATCCTCATAGATCAGTCCACAAAGAGGTAGGCACTAATGAAGCTATCAGAATCATCTTTTGGGAG
Organism: Octomys mimax; assembly: GCA_002564305.1. Classification (NCBI taxonomy): domain Eukaryota; kingdom Metazoa; phylum Chordata; class Mammalia; order Rodentia; family Octodontidae; genus Octomys; species Octomys mimax. Next base: position 1,482 of record NDGM011245220.1, read on the forward strand.
GCAGGAGCTTATCCTGAAATTTAAAGGCAAATAAATATGTTTCTAAAAATCGACCCAGTGGATTTAATTCAGCTTTAAAAACGCAGTGTCAGTGTTGTTAAGGCCTAACGCCAGATAATCAAAAAAATTTAGAGTAGCACAGGCTACACTCTTGTTTTTAAGTGAACATTTTGCATAAAAGCTATGTATGTCTGTGGACATCATTGGAGTAAATACTCAGATTCCAGGTAGTATTTTTAAATATTTCTTTATTCTTTTGAACTTTTTTTTTTTTTTCAAATGAAGAGACAAATGGCAAAGCAAATGAATGGTGAACAGTGGAAGTGGTCATTTATTTGAAAAAAGTAAAAACTCTGGCACCTGGCTTGAGGACCGAGTTTATAAGCAAGCAGCAGTCCTCGATAAACACATTTCTGGTGTACAGTGAGCTAATCTTCTTTTCTAAGCTAGTTTTTTCATCAACTGCTGCTCATTACCTCCCCTTTTGGAGGTTAAAATGTTGGTGCGCTGTTCCATTGAGGAAAAGAGAAGGGAGCTAAAGATACCGACCTGAACAGAGCTGTGTCCAATATTATTTTAAGCAGGAAGATAAATATTTAACGAAGGGGCAGCGAGGACAAGAGTTGCAGAACAATAGCTGTGCCTGCGCAGGACGGTCATTTGAGTATCTCAAGTAGAAAAGGCAGCTCCTGCTTGTTGTAGCATATAAGATATAAGTAAATATATATGATGTTAAGTATCAAGGTAGCAGCACCTAAAGAAATCAGACTTAATTTTTGCTCTACTTAAGTCTCCTAGATTGTTTTTCCCATCCGGATTTTCAAGCGTCATCCAAAAGCCTGCTGAAAGCGCAGCGGTACTGCTTGACTCGAATTCCCAGCTGTTTAAAATCTCAGTGCTTTCCAGAAACTGTTGGTCCTCGGTTCCAAAGCCAATTTAAGTCGTCGCCACGCGGGAATAAGGCAGGGTGGGCTCGGGAGTCGGGGGTGTGCTCAAAGGTGTGAGTTCTTTTTCGAGGGATTCTAGATAGAGCAGTTTCCTGCTGTAGAAAAAGAAAATTAAATCTCAAGTTCTCAAATGGAAACAGCAATTATTTGAGGAAAGAAAAGGAAAAGGAAGGATGGTTTGGGATTTTGAAAAGTACTTCAAAAGGCATCCTGGGAACATTCACAGAAAAAGGAAGGGTACTCCCATGGGATATTTGCGGGGACATTTTTTATAGGAACAGAGCGCGTTAGCCGCAGGGTGTCTGCGCTGTGTAGCCTCCCTTCCCCTCAACTTCTTTATCCTCAAATTCAGTTACAAATACCCTGCGAGATGTGTTTTAAGTATGGGCTACTTCCAGGGGGACGCGAGGACAGGGTTTGCAAGAATCACAGTGCGCAGGCGCACGGAATGTTACCCCGTTTTCCTGGGTCCCTCTCGGCGACACACGTCGCCGTGACAGACACCTGTGATCCAAAGCTGCCGTGACCGATCCCTGTCCTGAACGCGATGCGAAACAAGCGCCTGGGGACTGCGTACGAGTCCTTGGTAACTCTCGGATCTACAATAAACAAGGAAAATGCAGCTCAGGATTTTGAAAATGCTGCACAAGCACATTCTACGGATTAGCAAGGAGCTGGACGCAGAGTTTGAAACGAAAGCCAAATTTCTTAGCCTCCGGGATGTGGCTTGCTATTTCCTTGCAAAGGCAGCTGAGTCAGGAACAGTCTCTTTCCCGGGCCCGGAGGAATCGGGGAGCGGCAGATTTCACCCCGGGTCGCAGGTCGCGGTCCTGTTACCCCGGCAGGACCTCCCCGGCTGCACAGAAGGTGCAGAGTGAAGTGAGAAGGCTGGAAAAGCTGGGCGAAAAACGCGGATCCTTGGCAGCGAGTCTAGAAGCGGAAGGGAAGGTGCGTGCCCGTTGTCATTCATAAAAGCTGCGGCTGGAGAGCTGAACACCATCGGAGTCTCTGTGGCGCAATCGGTTAGCGCGTTCGGCTGTTAACCGAAAGGTTGGTGGTTCGAGCCCACCCAGGGACGCTTCCCTTTTACGAGGGGGCACAGCTGGTTTTGCACCACCTTCACACTTCAGCCTCCTGGGTGGAGTCCAGGCGCTGGGGCCGCCCTCGCTGCCAGCTGGCGGTGGCTCCTGGCTTCCCGCGTTGGGGGGCGCCCTCCTCTAGGCGCCTTCCACTGACGGCCGCCAGGTGGGCACTGCCTGTGCTCCCCGGGTCGGCGTGGGTGCGAGAGCGGCGGGACGGGCCCGCAGCGCCTGGGCCGGGGCCACCGGCAGCTCCGGGCTCTCCAGCCACCGGCAGCGCAGCCTCCGACCCTCCCTGCGGTTGGTATTTCAACAGTGCAAGTTGTAAGGAAGCTTGGCTCTCCTTTTCTCTGTTCTGGCCAGTGTAAACATACATCCTGGTTTAAACTAAATATTTCATTAGTCGTTATGTTAATCAATTCACAAATATTTTTATCACAGTGAATCCCTGATCTTATAGGATCATTTAGATCTATTTTGCTTTTGCTATTAAAATGCTGGCGTTTTGTAGGAAATGGCATAAACTTGAAAAAATTTCCATTGATTCATAAAGAGACCAATTTTACAACTAAGTGATATTAATAAAAAATTCTGAGAATCTGATTATTTGTCCAATATTGTATAGCTATAGGTATTAATCTGAGCAACAGATTTGAGGGTAGAAATACTAAGATAACAACCATTGTTAATTTGCTATTCTTGTTTTGAAAATCTGTAACATATGTAAGGTAGTATGTTACTCTGTCTGTCTTTGTTTGTATTTATTTTTGCTTTTGTTTTCACTCTTCAAAATAAAATAAAATAAAAATTCTGAGAAAGATTACATGTGAAGCTGCTATTATAACTTACATACAACGTTCTATGGACATATTGCACTTTACTTCATGAAATGCAAATCCCTCCCAAATAGTTCCTGGTTCTTTATTCAGTGCATATATTTGGCCTTTGAAAAGTGATCATAGTTTCATTATAATAATCATTGTCTTGGGTACAGATTCCAGATATCTGCAAAACAATTTTATTTCATTTATTTATTAAAATACCTGGGATTGAACCCAGGACCCTGCGCTTGCCAGACGGGTACTTGTCCTATTGAGCTATCTCCCTGGCCCTGCAAAATGATTTTAAAGGGAAATGTAAAAGAATCGCTTGGGCTTCAAGGTCCTGATTAGTTACCTGGGAAGCTACGGCAGAAAGATCACTCGCACCTAGAATCTGGAAGCCAGCCTGAGCCACACAAGGAGACGCGAGACCCTGTGTGTGTGTGTGTGTGTGTGTGTGTGTGTGTGTGTGTTTTGTACTGGGGATCAAATTTAGAACCTTGCATTTGCCAGGCAGGTGCTTACGTCACTGTGTATCTTTCCCCAGCCCCTACCCCGTCTACTAGTAAAAACTGAATTATCTTTTTCCTGCAAATACATGGTTTTAATTCTTCATTATATGTATTTTGTATGTGTCTTTCCCACCCTCCGTGTTCACGCATCACTTGTATTAGGACTTTTTCTGTTTTATTGTTGAATACGGCAGGCCGGGGAACTTAAAACGAGCAAGCATTTATCAGCTTGAAGCTCTGAAGACCGGGGACTTCCAGATGCCTCAGCTGCCGGCCATCGAGGGCCTTTTGTCTGGGGTCTCCCTTCTTATAAAGCCGCTGATGGCATTGTGGGGGCCTACCACGACCTCCTAGAATTGTAATTACTCGCTCCGTACCTTTTTAACAAATGATTTGGAGTGTTCTGTTCTCAACACCTGAACTCCAGGAGCACACCCAAAGCTCACCGTTCATCAAAGGTAACGTTCTGAGTGCTTTCCCTTTACGAGGCCCTGTTGTAAGTGCTTTTGTGGACCAATAATCTATATATAGACCATGTCTATAATCCTCACAGCCTTGCAAGGTTGCTCCCATCGCTGCTACTGCAAGCTGAGTCTGTGGACAGACGCACAGTGCGGTTACCCTGAAGTCTCATATTCAAACCTTGGGAATTGGGCCCAACGCCCATGTCCCCCACTGCCCTGCTGACTTCCTGCAAGTTCCGTCTTCTACAATAGTTACTTGGGGAACTAGTTCATGGAAAATCCAAAGTGATAGTTGAATTGGTTTTTATGAAGTTTCATTAATACCATGTCTCATGAGATAACACTGAACATTAATGGAATGGTAAAACTAAAACGGCACTGTTAGAGTACACGTTCAGCCGGGGATGTGGTGGTGTGTGTCTGTAATCCTAGGCCTCAGGAGGCTGAAGCAGGATGATCGAAGTGAGTTCAAGGCCAGCCTGGCTCTTACATAGAATAAAATAATAACATAACTACATGTTCGCTGTGCTATACAGGAACATGAAATTTTGGTGTGCGCTGTACCTCTGGCAGCAGTTCCCTAGCACTCAGGTAGAGGAGGCAAGATCAGAGAGAGGCAGGTTGGCATAAGCAAGCCATAGAAGAGGAATAAAGAGAAAGAGCGGAGTCAGGCAGTGGGTAGAAATCTAGGGTTGAGGGATTCTTTGTTCCCAGGTAATGCTTGGCGATGGGGCACCCAGATAGATTCCTGCTCCAGAACACCTTTGTGAGATAATACCAGGGTTTGCAGTTGGCAGGTGCTAGGTGGCAGTTTTAAATTTAATCTTACACATCTAAGGATACTCTGCTTCACCTTGTTTGGAGGGATTAATAAGATTTAGAGGGCAGGAAATAAGGAAAGATAATTGAAGAAGAATGGAAGTGGGGTGCTGAGGGTAAAATTGCCCTTTATTCTAAGTTGTTGATCTTATTATGTGGGCATGTGCTTGGCATATCTCCTTTTACTAGGCCATTGTATTTAAATAAAAAAGGTGGAGCTATGCAAGATGGTATATGCTGTAATCTACTCAGGAGGCTGAGACAGGAGGATCACAAGTTCAAGGACAGCCTTCACAACTAAGTGGGGCAAGCAGCTTAGTGGTAGAAGACTCATCTAGCATGTGCAAGGCCCTGGGTTCAATCTCCAGTACCACAAACCAAAGAAAGGTGGGAAACATTTTGGAAAAATTGTCATGAAAAATATTCATGGATGCAAAAATAAAAAAATAAAAAAAAATATTCATGGATGCATTGAATTTGTAAATTTTTTTTTCACTTATGTATTTTGGTACAGGATTTCAGGCATGTGCCACCGCATAAGCCAGAGGCAGGGACAGAGCCATCGTGGTGTGTAGCACCAGAGACTGAACCCTGGTTCCTGCACTTGTCAAAGCAGGCACTTAGTCCACTGAGGTATCTCGCCATCCTGTGACTTGCTAAAGTTTTAGTATAACTTCATTATAGATGTTGCAATACGTTTTTTTTTTTTTCTTAACAGGGTCTACTGAGTCTCACTGCATAGATCGGACTCATAGTGATTCTCCTGTTTTCAGCCTCCCAAGTGCTGGGATTATAGGCACGCACCACCACACCCAGTTTCAATTGCTGTCTCTGGTGGAACTGGAGATTGAACTCAGGCCTTTGTGCTTGCTAGGGAAGCGCTTATTCCACTGAGCCATTTTCTGGGCCCCTATTCTTAGTATCTTTTCAGTCTATAATCTAACGGAGCCCAGACACATGTTGAGATCATTTACAGCATTAAAGGCTAAACAGCATTTAAGAGGCTATGTTAAGTATCTGGATATGTAAACATACTCTGATTAAGGCTAGTAAACAGTTGTATACTTAAATTGCATGTATAAAATTGGACGAAATACTGAAGTGATTTAATAAAAGATGAGCCAATTGCTGTGACTTGGAAACTCATTAGTGAACATAATATTCATGTAATTCAGGAAAGAAAAAGGTAAACAAGAGATCAAAAAATCATAGATCTATCAGAAAAGTTGTAGAAATCACTTACACTGAATATGTTCCTATTGCAAGTATTTCTTTAGATCACAGTGGAGACTGGGAAGAGGCCCTGTGCTTGCTCTATCTCTATTTCCTTTCTGACTCCTGCCAGGTGAATGAAGCCTACACTGGTGGTGTCCGATTGCCTTGGCAGGATGCACCCTTGGGCGTGAGCATGTAGCAGGTTCCCTCTGGGGACCACCAAGACTACCATCCCACTCTATTTTCAATGAGCACACATATTTATGTCTCTTTTTTTTTTTTGTACTGGGTATAATCAAACTCACAACCTTGCAAGTGCTATTTTCTCAGTTTTTGTAAATATAAAGCTTTTCTCAAAAATAAAGTCAATTTTTAAAGAAAGATAGTCCTGAAGAATTGGGAAAGGACTAAATTTTCAATATATAGTATGTGGGTAGAGGAGTAACATGAATAAAGCTGGACCCATGCTTCACACAGACATTAATTCCAAGGGGATCATAGACATAAATGTGAAAATGAAACCATAATGCCTCCTGTCTCAGCCTCCAGAATGTCACTTGTTTTGCATTCTGTTGTCAATACAATCATGGGTGAACCCCAGATTCAAGGCATAAGGTTTGTCTCCGACAGGAGTAGCAGTATCTGCATACTGAATTATTCAAGGCTGTTTTTGAAGACTAGCTGGTGTATCCCACCCTCTGGCCATAACTTATATCCCTTCCACATGAAAAGTACAAGTAGCCCAGAGTCTTGTTCCAATGTGGCACAAGATTGAGTCTTGGAGCTCATCTTATAAACCAGTTGTGAATGCTGATTGGGCCTCATAGGGGTGTTTGCTTAAATGTAGCTCCTACAGCCCAAGTTCCTCTCACTCCAAAGAACTACAATTACACAGGAGCCCATGGATGATTCATATTAATCAGAAATCCAGCAGGATGCAGGTTGCCAGTTCATGAGGACAGCCCTGTCCTGGGAATAGTTACCGTACTGTGGGGCTGTCTGGCATCCTTCATTTTCCACAGTGAATGGCCTCACTTTAGAGCTATGCAATTAGCTTGACTTGTATAAGCTGGGAGCTCAGAGACCTTTTGTTCTTCTTGTTACAAATTGTTTCTGTCCTTTTCAGTCCAAATGGATTCAGATACTTTATAAACAACATGCACTTTGTTTATATCAAATTATAATCAACTTCATTTTTTCACATACTAGTTAAATTTTATTTCATTGAGATTAGGCTTGAAAAACAGACACAAACTATTTCCACTTCTACTCATCACTTTTTTGAGTGATCTCAACAGTTTGCTAAGTACAGAATTGGGAACAAGAAGCAAAATTCTAATCATTTACAAATGGAATTGTGTGAGTATAGAAAATAAGAGAATTTACAGATTAATTATGGTTGATAAAGAAAATTAGTATGGTTGACTAACAAAATAATCCATAGATGGCAGTGATCAATTCTTTGTTTTGTAACATTTCCAAAGTATGTTTCCATATATTAACAATACAAATATTTTCCCAAGAGCAACTAAAATTATAAAGAATCTTAAAAAATATAAAAAAACCTTTAGAGACAAAATTTTGAAACTTTATTAAACAATATAGAAGAGATATTACAATAAATAACATAATGATGCCGATACTTCCCCTATTGCATCAAAATATAAAATGAATGGACTATATAAATAGTCTATTTATATAATAGAATATAATTAATAAAAGTGAATGAACTATATACATGGCTGCATGGAAAACTTCAAGTAGGAAAAATATATTATTAAATTTTATTTATTTATTTATTTTTGTGGAACTGGGGATTGAACTCAGAACCTTGCGTTTGCCAAGCAAGCGCTTATCCTACTGAGCCAGCTCCCCAGCCCCTATTATTAAATTTTAAAAGCAGGATACAATGTACAAAAATAGGTAAAATCTTAAAAATAAGCATATTGTTTAAGAATATCCTGTACAATGCCATTTGGTAAAGGCCATAATTTCACTCTGTCATGAAAAAAGCATGTAACACTGCTATGGGGCAATAGCCTTATGATTCTTGGCAGTCCTATGATTTGGTTAAAATGGTACATGAGATATGCCCTTAAGGTTTACAGAGTCTTTAAATGTTCAGCTGAATGGCTCTGTGGTTGATTGCCAACTGGTGGTCAACTTGTTACACCAGATGAACTGAACTATCATGGTGCTGGNTGTGGGAGGCCCACCTGAGGATTGTTGCCAGCAGCATAAGAGGCAGAACTGGAGAAGCTGTTGGAAGCTGTTAGGGAGCTGTTGGTTCTCTTGGCTATTCTGCTAGGGCACTTTGTCACGCTGGCTTTCCTGATGAACTTGGTTGTTCTTGTTGATGGAGGAGCTGCGCACCTCATCACTGAGGATGGCTACCTTCACTTTGGAGGAGCTCTGGTCCTCATCTTGAGTATCGCTTTCTAGCTCCAGATGGGAGGGTGTTGTATAGCTCAGTCTCCTGGAGAAGCTTGTCACATTGGCTTTCCTGATGGGAACTCAGCTTTCCTCATGGTCAATGGAGCTCAGAACCTTGCTGTTGCTGAGGATAGCCATGGTACTTTTCGGAGGAGCTCTGGTTCTTACTTTTAGTGTCACTTCCTGGCTCCAGCGCAGATTCCTCAGCCTGGTAGCACAAATCCTTCATCCCACTGGCACATACTTGCTAGTCCACCACAGATCTTCAGGCCTTCCTAGTGCAGATCTGTGAAGCAGGTCTGCATGAGACATTGTCATGGGCTCTAGGCCTCCAGTTGAACTCGTGGGAGGCATTGTTTGGGGCTCTAGGTCTTTAGCTGCATTCGGGCAGGACATTGCAGTCTGTGTACTATTCTTTGAGTGACTACTGTAAGTAATTGTGTAAAATATGTGTCCTGTATTATATTGTTCCCCTTGCAAAGCCCCAAACTATGATAGGCTCTGTGAAGTTTTGTCACAGTGTCTTACAGTTCCACCCTTGGTCTGAAATTTATGCTGAAGCATGTTTAGGTGAAGCTATGTCTTATCTTCAGTGTCCTGGCTTTGAATCTGTTTGTTTGTTTTGTTGGTAATAGGGCTTCACTATGGGTAGTGAACTCAAGAGGACCCTACTTCATCTTCCACAGTGCTGGAAATATAAGTGTGCACCACTATGCCTGGCTTAGAGTTCATATTTTTTTCTCAAGTCCATTTCTTACCTTGAGAAGTTTTTGTTACCCAAAGAGACCAGAAGTAAAAAACAGCATTGCTTTCATGTCTAGTAAATTCTGATTCCTTGACATTTTCTCTAAATTGTATTTGAGGACTATACATTTTTTTTTCTTATTTTACTCCTCACATGCTTTTTTCATAGACAGCTAAAAACAACAAAAAAAAAAAAGAAACAAAAACTGTTGCCACTTTCAACAGTCTGCTTATAAATATCCTTCCCAGCCCCATGAGCCCCTCAGGCAGCAGTTCAGTCTTCCACGTGACTGCAGGTGACAGCTTCTCCATGGCCGTCTTACTGTGTTTGCATCATGCACAATGAGTCTCAGTTCCCTTCTGCTTCAACTCCCCTCCAAGTGCAATTCACCCCATGTCCCACGGGTTTGCTAGTGGTCTCTTCAGCCCAATCCCAAAGCTAATCTCTTAAGGCAGACTTTCTTAAGGCAGGCTTTGTTTCCAGATACCAAGTCCTATTTTAAGCATCTATTGTTGTACCAGAGAACATTATAAAATCCAGGGGCTTAACACAGCTCCCATTTTACTGAATCTTTTGATTCCATGATCTGCCCATGGCCTTGGCTAAGCAAAGCTCAGACTTCTGGCAATGCCTTTTTTGCCTTGGGTCCCTGTAAAACTGACACTGCTTAGGTCTCCTGACAAATAGGTTGAAGCAGATTCTTGACTGTGACACCCTGCAAAGGTATTTTGTCATTTTCTTAGCAGTGGGATATGTGAAACACAGATAATTTGCCAATGGCTTGTGGAAAGTCAGCCTGCAGGATTGCATAGACCTTCACAGATAGGATGGGACCTCTGAGTCTCCAGAGATTTGTCTCCCACTTTTAGGATCACATATGCTTTATCAAGATAAGCCTTTGACTTCTAGCTTACTGGTTTGCCTGCTATGATGTCATTCATAAAGGGTGGTTTGGGAAAGACCCTCCAGACCAGGTTATGGCAACATTGCCCTGGAGCTAGACTGGAAGGGTATGCTTGTGTCTGTCCTACAGGACTACAGATGCTCTGATCTGCCTTCATGGTGGGAGGGCTGCATCATTCCAGATACATTTGGGGCCCCTACAGTTAAAAGGCAGTGGCAGTCCACAGTCATCCTCCAGGACCCATCTGTCCTGATAAAGGTCAGGCTAAATGGAAATAAGACCAGGACCTCCACTGTAGTCTTCAGATCTTTAAGGGTGTTAGAATGTTGCCATTCTACTTGCTATGTGATATTATTTTTTATTTATTAGCCAAGCTACGGGCAAGGGAAGGCACTTTCAGAGCTCTATTCAGTCTTTCCATCTAGGACAGCTTGTGCTTCAGATTCCAAAGGATGAATGTAAAGATTTCTTCCCACTAGGCATGTTCATTCCGATTCCACATCTGTGCACCCGGTGCCGTGGAGAGATCTATGAAGCCAGAAGCTCCTTTACTCCTCAGCTTGAGGAGTGGAGTGGGGTGTGATGACTGTGTTTAAATTGAAATGTTTGGAAATTCCTCTTTTCCTAATGTTCCCAAGTAACCGGCTTATGTCCTTGTAGTGGAGGGACTTGGGGCATCTTCACTATAAATATTTCTGTGAATGACAGGATTCTTCCTATCCTTTAGTCAGTGTGTTCTCTGCCTAAGTGGTGGCTTGGTTCTGGAACCCAGGCAGAGGATGATGATTCTTTTTATTAGTATGATGATTCTCAATGTCCTGAGGATCCATTGTTGATTCTGTTTGATTATACAGTCTGAGCAATATCCTTATTCATCTTGTTCCTACCCATGCTGTATTCTGTTGGCTATCTCCACATCTCCATGGGCCAGCTCTCTCTTCCTCTTCACTCTAATCTTGCAAGTCATCTTAATAATTGCCCACAATCTGCCTCTGTTACTGCAGGGCCCCATCATCTTCATAGCTATCAGGGAGCCTGGCTATGCACTCTCAGAGAATGACCCCACTGACCTTCACAGGGATGTTGGTGTCCCCCATGCTACTGTTTCAGTCAATACAGTTCCCCTGGGTGCATTCATAGAACATTATGGGTAGGTGGGGTTCCTAGCCTGACAGAGTTAATAGTTCTCCCTTTTATCTAGGGGTTTCGTTTCCTGCAATTTCAGCTACCTAGGGTCAACTGTAATCTAAAATACTAAAAGGAAAATTCCAGAAGCAATTCCTAAGATTTAAATTCCATGCAGTTCTAACCAGCTTGATGAAAACTCTTACCATCCTGTCCCATCTGTCCAGGATATGCCTCACCCCATTATCCACCATATCCATCTTATACACAACCTGCTGGGAACCACTCAGTAGCCACCTCTGGTGGCCAATGGGCTGTCGTGGTGCCACAGTGCTGGTGCGCAGCTCACCCTATCTTTCCTAACAGTGGTCCTATACAGTAGTGACTCTGACAGTTCAGATATGCCAAAAAAGAGACTGTTACCTACTTCCTTTAATGAAAAGGCAAGAGTTTCCAATTTAACAGGAAAGGAGATAAATTATATAATAAGGTTGCTAAGATCCATGGAAAGGTCAAACCTTGACATCGTAGAGATCTATGAAATGGGAATTGTGAACAAGGCAAAAGAAATTTGGGGTAGTTTGCTATTGCACCTCACACCACAATGATTATGGCCATAGTGTATGATAAGTGCTTTGTGAACATGGAAAGGGTTTATATCTGTGTGTGAGTATATAGGATTGGGTACTGGTATGGTTTGTGTCTAGTTGTCCCCCGGAAGCCTCATGCAGTTGTTGGGGCAGCTTCTAGAGTTTGTGATTAATTCATGATCCAATGCTGGGATTATGGGTGTGAGTGCTCCACCTGCCCTGGGGTGGGTAATCTGCATACAATATATGGGAAGGAGAGAGAGGCACACTAGCTGCTGAAGCTTGTGCTCCTCCCTTTGCTCTTTGCTATACCCCCCACCATGAATGGCTGCCCTCTGCCATGGAGCCAGCCCAGTACAGACCGGAACCTCCACTAACTATGAGATAAATAAACCTTTCCTTCCTTCATTTTGGGCATCAGGTATTTTGTCCCAGAAACAAGAGAAAAATAACTGAGACAGGGACTATTCTGTTTCATTCTATGGGGGTCTTGGAATATATTCCCTGAGGATTAGGGAAGAATGACTGTATTGCCACTTACTCTGTTTTCCTGAACCTCTGAGCCTTTGTTTCCCTGTCTGCTGTGGAAGTTCTGGCATTTCCTCTCTCCTAAGGTAGCTACTGGTTTCGAAGCTTCTGAGAGCTTGTAGTGTGCCACAGCCATCTGCCGTGGTGTCATCATGGTTAAATATTGTTTCATAGCGCAGTGCTCCATCTAGTCCACTGTCCTTCATCTAGTTTCTTCTCCCCACTTTCGTCCAACACCCTCAGCTTCATTTTAAAACATAGATGGTCCTCGATTTATGATGGTTCAACTTGTAATTTTTTTGACTTGGTGATTGTGGCAAGGCAGTATGTGTTTGGCAGAAACTATACTTCAAAATTTGAACTTTTTATGGGCCAGTGATAGTGGTAAGATGCTCTCTCAAGATGTTGGGCAGTGGCAGCAAGCTAGCTCATAGTAAGCGACAAAATAATGATGGAAATTCTGCGTGGACTGTTGCTAAGAGTGACAAGGTTAAGTAGGTTTGGTGGTTAAGTATTTGATGCACTTTCCACTGATGAGATTTTCAAGTTATGATGGGTCTATTTGGACATGACCATACTGAGTACTCTGATGGCTTCTGCTGATACGTGTTAGTATAGTCCTGTGGCTCCTTTGGGGCTCTAATCATTTTTCTCCCTCAGAAGGCATCTTTATGCCACAATTTAATCCTATTTGTTTGTCTGCTGGCCAGGAGGAGAGGTAGGCATGGATCTGAGAGGAAGGCCCATGGTCTTGCAAGGTGGGGGACTTTTGCACCATCATCAATCAAGAAGGGAGAGCTAGCTCTTTGTAAGTATGCTCCACCACCCCTAGCACCATGAACGTTTTAAGGATTGTACCACTACCCCAGATGGGAAACTAACTGCTCTATCTGCCATAAGCAATAGGTCTTTGGTGCTTGTGTAGTGGGCAATCCAGCCCTAAGGTCACATTTTTAAAAATTATTTATTTATGTGTGTGTGTGTGTGGCCAGCTCAGCCCACCAGGGGGCAGGGCTGGCTGGC
>NDGM011245232.1:1700-20509 GCA_002564305.1 Octomys mimax
AGAGAGAGAGAGAGAGAGAGAGAGAGAGAGAGAGAGAGAGAGAGAAAGAGAAAGAGAGAAAGATGAAGGAAAGAAAGAAAGAAAAAGCAAGTAAGCAAGCAGGCAGACCCTGCTTGAAGCAGGGTGCTATCAGCTCCACCACATTCCTGGACAATGAGTTCTTTTTTGGAGAAGCTGAGTAGTGCTTATCTGTGTCTGCCACAGGAAGTTTAGTGTTCTTAAGGCTTTTTAAAAAAGCTTCTTTGCAGGCCTTAAAAAATCAAAACATTCTTGGTTGTTGGTTTCATTCATAGACGTTTGTTGGTTGTAAGAGTTTCAGAGAAAGTTGAAACTTCCTGGAAGAAAATGGTATTTATTGCCTATGTTGACATAGGATGGGAAGGCCAGATGTGACCAAACCAGCAGCTGAGATGGCTGCTGTCTCTCACTTTAATTCTCATAGTGATGAATTTCTTTTGGGGTGTTAGAAACAGTAGCCACCCATTTCTCTCTGCTTCTGGCAACAGAGAAGAAGAAAAATTATTTTACTTTCTACTCAATTCTAGTTCTTCAATCCTCCAAGGGATTGTTGGGGCTGCTGGGATTGTGCGTTGGCTTCTGGATCAATCACTAATGTCAAGGAAACAAGAAAGCAAGATGGTAATGCCTGCTTTAACCACAGGATCCAAAGGAGCAATTCTCGGAAGCAGGAGTGGGTGGGAAAGCAGCGCAAATAGCTGCCTACCTTCATTTCCACCCTGCCCAAGTCTCAGCTTCATTTTCTAATTATTTCCAACAACAGATGTCAGTTAAAAGATGTCTGAGCACTCAGCTTGAATCAGGCTCTTTGGGTAACACAGAGCCCACATGAAGTTTTATAATTAAGAGCAGTGTTTCCTAACCCTTCCAGTTGATGTTCCCTTTGAAAGAAAATGAAGAATGTCAAAGCCTCATTGTTATGGGTTATATCTAGATGTCCCCCAAAGCCTCAAGCACTCATAGATGGTACTTTTGGGTGGTGACTGGGTCACAGGGATGTGATTATTCATCAGAGGATTAATTGAGTTTATAGCCACATGTGATATTGAGAGGTGACACCTGGTATGAGTGGGTGGGTCGCTGGGAGAGTGGCCTGTAAAGGTCTCTCTCTCCTTCCTCTCTTGGTCTTTCTCTGCTTCCTGTCTGCCATGCCATGAGCATTCTTCTTCTGCCATGCCCTTCTATCATGCTGTCCTGCCTTGGAGCAGCTATGGACTGAAAGGACTGAAACCTCTACAAACTATGAGGCAGAAAAAACCCTTCCTCCTTTAATTTGTGGATGTCCATCATTGTGCCTCTGCCATGAGGGAAGTGACAAAGACATTCATTCTTCTCAGTTCTCAGCGATGCACATATTTATGTCACTAGTAACTAGAAAAGTTTTGTTTAATTTTGTTTTTCTGTAATATTTGCCTAACTACTCCAGAATTTAGTAGCTTCAAACAATACACATTTATTTTCACTCACATGTCAGTTGGTTGGCTGGTATTTCTTCTGGGTTCAGTCAGCCTCATGCATGCAACTGGGATGGGGAGGGTGGCCACTCATGGTTGGGTTTGTGCATATATTTTGGGATTGGTTGGCTGTAGGCTGGTCTAGCATGGCATCATTCAGGGCAATAAGCTGTACTTCATGTCATCTCTGGTCCTCTGGCAGCTAGCTTGGGCTTGTTCATACAGGGTGAGAGAGCTCTGAGGGATTAAGCAGAAAAACACACAGTCTCCTAAGACATGGACTTAAAATTGGAAGATTGTTAAAACCAGTCCAGGTTCAAAGGGCGAGTGTCTAAACTCTCCCACTTGATGGTAGAAGCTGCAAAGTCATACAGGTAAAGATGTGGGTACAGGGAACTATGGAACTATGAAGGATTGTGCCCATGTTTGCAGAAGATTTACCATAATATTGTTTTTTTGTATTTTAGGGAAGGGTCTACAGGGTGTTCAGGGTCTCACTACTCGATTGGACTCAGCAATACACCTGTTCCCAAGAGCTGGGATTATAGGTGCGCACCATCATGCCCAGTCTCAATTGCCATCTTAGTGTACCCTGGGGGTGGGGCTGGCACTGCAGGCCTGGGGATGGAACCCTGGCCCCTGGGCCTGCTTGCAGGTGATTTAATCCACTGAGCTATTTGGCTGGATCTTCATAATCTTTTAAAAATACTAGAAATACCTTAAATTTATTCAAAACATTGCCTTTTATGATAAAATCAGTTTTTTTGCTCTATATCTGATATCTACCTATTATGTATATCTGTATCTGTCTGCTATCTATCTATCTATCTATCTATCTATCTATCTATCACCTGTCATCTACCAACTGATATCTGTAGAACCTTTGCCATCCCACTCCCTTCACACACTGTGCAGCTATGCAGCCTAGCTGAGAATCCCTTATTTGGAAGGAAGCCTCCACTTTGGAGAAAATTCAAAGAACAGCAATTCTCCATCTTACTGAAAAAGAGAAACAGTGGTTGGATTTACTAGTTGTATGAAGATGGTTTAAATAAGTAAATAAATGAAAGGGAAAGAAGGAGATTAATACCTCTCTATGAAATGACAGGATGGGACTAGATGTTCTTTAAAATAGTAATAAAATAGTATGTGTTGAATTTCAAGTTTATGGTCTTTTTACTTATCCTTTCATTTTTATTTTTATAAAATTCTCCCACAATCTTTGAAGGGGTGGGAATGAGAAGAATAGGAGCCAAAGAGGACTCAAGGCACAAAGTGGAACAGGTTGGGGATAGCTCCATGAAGCTAGAGGGAGCAGGAAAGAGAGGGAGCAGCTTTCATTGAGTTCCTCCCGCATGCTAAGCTTTGGATTCTGCATCTTATGTTGTATTCCATTTTACCCACAACCTAAGTACTGGCCTATTTTAAAGATGAAAAAAATGGAGAAGAAATGTCCCCAAACCTTACCAGTTGGTTGATGAGTGGGTTTTTTTTTTTAAAATGTATTTAGTATGGCATGTACAGAGTCTCACTACACAGTTCGGATTTGTAGTGATCCTCCTGTTTTTCAGCCCCCCCCCCAAGTGCTGGAATTATAGGCATGCATCACCATGCCCAGTTTCACAGTCTCAGTGTGCCCCAGTGGTGGGGCAGGCATGGTATGCTGGTCCCTGAATCTGCCTAAGCAGGTGCTTTAATCCACTGAACTATCTGGCCATCCTGAGGCTTTGCTTTTGTTTATCCTTGAAAATCAGTGATTAGGTGCAGGAAATGGAAGAGGGCAATAGCAGACCCGAACAGGCAGCTGACAGAGGAAGGTGCAGATGCTGAGGTGGTGGAGGTGAGCCTCTGAGGTGCCCAACCTGCATGGCCTTTACCTTCATATCCCATCTACTTGGCAGAGGGCTTACACATGATAAACACTGACATTAGAGATGGGATCATGTGTCAGCTTGTCAGATGCCAGCATGTGACATTGGCTTTCTTGCTGTATCCTAATATGGCAGAGAAGGAAGGCAAGAGAGGTAAAACTAGTCCCACAAGTCCTTAGTCACACAACATTATGCATTCACAAGAGCCCTCATGACTAAACACCTCCCTGAAGGCTCCCCTTATAGCACTATTGTATTGGGGACTAAGTTTCTAATACACAAATGTTGGGGAATACATTTAGATCATATCAGAGGACACACAGATAAAAGTGAGGAATGTTTGAGGGCCACAGAAAAATGCTGCTGAGTGCCCATGACAGGAGTTCTATGGCTTCCCAGATGGGGACGAGGTGTAGAGGAGGAGAGAAGCTACTGTAGCCCAATCTTTTGGACCCAATGGGATTGGACACTAAGGTCATCCAGAAGATGACAGAACTAATTCTGAAGCTTTTCTAGTAGACCAAGAGGAGGAAACTCCTAGAATCTCTCAGCTTTCCCAAAGTTGGAAGGAAGCCAGCAGTTACAGAAGGAAAAAGCCAAGAAAAGAGTCTTTATTATTATTATTTTTTCTATATTTTAGGGAAAGGTCTACAACGTTTTCAGGGTCTCACTATTAGATCGGACTCATAGTGATTCTCCTGTTTATAGCCTCCTGAGTGCAGGGATTACAGGCTTATGCCACCATGTCTAGCCTCTATTGCCATCTCAGCACCCCTCCCGGGGGGGAGGGATTGAACCCTTGACCCCTGTGCCTGCTTGCAGGCACTTTAATTCACTGAGCTATTTGGCCAGCCCTCAAGTAAAGATTCTAAGACTAAAACAAAATACAGGGAGCTGAGGCAATCTTTAGGCTTCTACAAGTAATGAGGGAATTCTGTCTTGTTACAAATGACAGGCACAGGACACTAATGAGTTACTGCCATGATTCATGGAAGAAATGTCCACAGGTACAAGAGTAGGGTACAATGCATGTCTGGGTGATGCCACTGTTTCTTTCACTTTTAAAACTCAACCAACCAGGTAATAATACAATGGAAGGCTCTCTTCTTAAAATGGTAAGTAGGATAAAGATATTCAGGAAAAAGGTATCTTTATAACCCAAAGGCTTTGCTGGCAGATAATGTAAGATAATTTACTAGTGCTGTTCAGTTATTGTTGTATAACAAGACGGTCCCCAAGTTAGTGGCACAAAATATCCATCCTACAGGTTCTTCAGATTAAGAATCTAGACAGAAAATAGCAGATATGACTATTCAATGCACAGGTTCTGGCATTCAAACTCTGGGGCTTCTCAATAGCTTGGAGGCTAGAATTACCCAGAGGCTTCTTCACTGATTCATTAGTCTGCCTGGTTGCTGGCTGGGACCTGACCTGGCTCTTAGCTTGAATGCATGTGTGTGATTTGTACATGTGATCTAGTCTAGGTTTCCTTGAGGTATGGTGGCTGGATCCCAGGAATAAGTGTCCCAAGAGAACATGGTGGATGTGAAGGACATTTGTGTGATCCAGCCTCAGAAGCCACAGAGCATTACTCCTGCTCTAGTGATTAAGGATGCAGCAGAGTTCTACCAAGGTTCAAATGGAGAGGGCATAGACCTTATCGTTCACTGGAGGAATACCAAGGTCATGGTGTAAAAGGAAGATGTGACACAAGGGACAATATTGTCATAGGTATCTTTGGAAAACACTATCACACATGCTCATTCCTTTTTATACTTTAGTGGTTAGGTTTTTCATAACCAGCATCCTTTCTGGCACAAGGCTTTTCCTGTACTGGCGATGGAGAGAATCCCCTGGTAAAACATCCTGAAAATAGTGGGTTTAGAATTCCAGGATTCATCTCAGCTTTCATTTATGGTTTTAGAGATGTAAGACATTAGGCTCACTGCTCTTAAGTTATTAGAAATGGAAATAAATTTGCTCCTTTGTGTACCAAGTTGAATTACAAAACCTCCAAATCTCATCAAAAGTTATTTTTTTTTGTTCATGCCATCTCATGACCTACTACCAGTCAGAGAGAGCGACACTGCTATGCACCAGTGCTGCAATCTCTTTGGCACCGGGGACTGCTGGTCTCTTGGAAGGCAGCCTTCCACTGCTGAGGGTGGGGTTTCAGGATGATTCAAAGACATACACAATCTAGATCCATCACATGTGCAGTCACAATCCGGTTAGCGCTCCTGTGAGAATCCAGTGACACAGCTGACCTAACAGACAGAGCGTAGGCAGTGATGCTGATGAGGAGGACCCACAGAAGTTCAGATGCGGCTTCTCTTGCTCACGCACCTCTCACTTCCTGCTGTGTGGCCCAGTTCCTCTCATATCTCAGGCCTGGTGGACTCCTGCTGCGTTCCATAGGAGCCTCCACCTCAGTATAGCTCTTCATACCTGATTTAAATTGGCTGCACTGGATTTCCCCGCTGGGAGTCTGGAATTGAAAATGGGACAGTTAGGCGATGCTTGCTGTTGGTGCTACTGCAGACCCCACACCAGTGAGGCATAGCAGGAGGAGGCAGGGGGCCGGGGAGATACCTCAGCGGCGGCTTAAGCACCTGCCTGGCAAGAACAAGGTTCTCAGTCTGATCTCCTGTCTCACTCTCAACAACAACAGAACAAAACAAAACAAAACAGAGCACAAAACAAAACAAAACAAACAAAAAAAAACAAGAGAGAAAGAAGAAGGCTGCTTTGTAGTAAGTAAGAAAGGTCTTTGTGAAGACAGATGAGGGAGAGAAAGAGAGAGAGACAGAGAGACAGAAAGACAGAGACAGAGAAAGGCAGAGACAGAGATGGAGAAATGATGTGAGAAAATGTTCAGGAGTATGAGATGAAGAGTAGGATAAGTAATCTACACATGATTTAATGGTGCCCTTTCAGCCTCTTGAAATACTGAGCTGTACTTCATCCTTTCTGTTTCCAAGAATTCCTTGCACTTTCCAGAAAATTTCTTACTTAAGAGGCACCAAGTGAGATAGTATTCTTCTCAACAAATCATACCCGACCAAGATGCATATCCTGATCTTACCCATGATGAGCTCTGCATTATAACCCAGATGAACCCACTCGTCTCACGACAATCCTCCTCCCCGCCTCGCCCAGTGCCCATGCTGTAGGATCCTTGAGTCTCATCCTATAATCTATTATTCTCTGAGCCTATAGAAAAGGCAAAGAAAGAGGTTGGAAATACCAGCTCTGGAAGGAACCTTGGAGAGGCGAAGGCCCTCATGGAGAAAGGAGCTGAGTACTGAGAGTTGAAGCAACTCACCCAAGTCTGGGCATTGAACAGTGGAGCAGGGATGGAAAATCAGGTCTGATTGTCATCTCAGCTCCTGTCTGATTTTAAATCAGCCAGAGCTACCTGAGAGAAAGATAGGACCTGATTGAGCAATCAAAGATATTTTGTATCATTTTTCTCCTGCACTTCTGTTTGTTCTTATGGGAATCAGAATCTGTAAGGAAATCATTATTTCCATCAGTGATTGACATTTTGGTTATGGCCCTGAGGCAGGGAGCAGTAACAGTGGAGTACAAAAGAAAGGAGTCATCCTCGGGGTCAAATAAAATCTGTGCAAGCTCAGCAGTCTCCTTAAACTCTGGCTACACCTTGATTGTAACATGCATACACAGCAAATCATTGTGGACCTTTGCTGTGGTGGAGGAAAATAGATTAGGTGTTGCCTTGAGGCCACTTCTGCTTACCTGACTGATAACACTACACCTAAAAGACAGCTTTTCAACTTCTTATCATGGATTATTTTCAATATATGCAGAAGTGGATAAAGTAGTGCAATGGATCCCTAAACCACAACCTTTCAAAAGCCTTAATGGGGATGGGGAGATAGCTTGGTGGTCTGCCTGCCTAGCAAGCACAAGGACCTGGGTTCAATCCCCCATACCACATACTGTGCTGGCTCTGGAACCCTGAGTGTGCTGTGCTGGCCACCAAAACTGGGTGTGGTGGTGCACAACTGTACTCCCAGCTCTGAGGAGACTGAGACAGGAGGACCACTAGGAGTCCAAGCTGCATAGACCCTGTACCAAATAAATGAATAAATAAATAAATATTTTTTAAAAAGCCTTACTGCATGTAGCCAAGCATAGTTGCACATTCTTATAATTCCAGCATTCTGGAAGACTGAAGCAGCAGGATTTCAAGTCTGAACCCAGGCTAGACAACACAAGGAGAATGTATAAGCATAAAAAAATAAAAAAGGATATAGCTCACTCAAAAGATTCTAGATTCCCCCTGTTAAGTGCAAGGGCCTGAGTTCAATCCCTGGCTCTGAAAAAAAAAAAAAAGATTCTAGATTCAATCCCTAGTACCATCATCAACAACAACAACAAACTCACATGTATTGAAAAGTATAATTTGAACAGTACACACACACACACACACACACACACACACATGTGTGAAACCACCAACACAGGTGAGATAATGAACACCTTTCCCCTTTCCCCAAGCCCTTTCTTGTCCTTTGTCATATCTCCCTCTGGAGGTTCCCTGTGACCTCTCCCAGGGTCTAGGAAGCTGCCCTCTGCCTTCTGCTCCAACTGACTTTAAATCAGCTGCAGCTTTTGGCAAGCTGGATGGCAAAAGGAGGAGACATGGGTATTATGCTGACCTCCACTCAAACATAAGCTCTATTACAGAAAAATTAAATTATTAAGACTTTCAAAGTAGTGACCTCAGAGCACGCGGTCAGAGCTGTTCTGAGTGGGAGCTTGACAGCACAGGTCAAACACCCTCAAGGGCTGCTGACTCAGACCACTGATACCATAAATTCAGATATGTATTTGGGTTGTCAGAGTTCTCCAGAGAAATAGAACTGAGGGGACACCTCCCTACCCACACACGGAGGGAGTTATTTCATTTATTTTTGGGTAGTGGGAATTGAACTCGGGACCTCACAATTGCTAGGCAAGGGCCATGACACAGCTATATCCCTGGTGAGTGAGTTATTTTAAAAATCAGCTCACATCATTGTGTAGCTTTCCAGTTTGAAATCTGCAGGCAGGCTAGTAAGCTCCAGATCCAGGAAAGAGTTGCCATTGTAGTGTTGAGTCTGAAGGCAGGTCTAGAGATAGAATTCTTTTGTTTTTGGTGGACCTCAGCTTTGTGTCTTAAATCCGTTACCTGATTGGGTGAGACCCATCCACAATATGAAGAGTAATCTGCTTTGCTCAAATTCTACTGATTTACAAGGGAAGACAAAAAATATAGTGAATATTTAATTTTTTTTTTATTTTGACCAATTGTGCTAAGAGATGCATTGCCAAGAATAATGGGATATATGTATCAAAAGCTAGGATGGATAATGACAAGGGGTCTTACTGTAATAAAATTCACTTTTCTTTATGTTCACATCTTGTAGATTAACTTGTGTTTATAATAATTTCTGTCAAATAAAGGCTTCTTCCACCTGACACTATGGGACTTCTGGATCCTTCCCGAAGGATAAACTATAAAATAACCATAAAAGGTAAGCATTTTGAATTGATTCAGGACCTCAAGCTCAATCAAAGACACTCATGAAAGAGGACTTCCTGAAATGTTTCAAAAAGTGGTAAGAATGATGAGATAAGTGTACTCAAAGTGAGTGGGTATTTTGAGACACATTAATGGCAATATATCTTTTACAATAATAATCAGCTAAATTTAAACATGCATTACATCTTTTTTCACATTGCATACATGTTAACTACATTAAACGTACCCTGAGAACAACATGTACACTGGTCTTTGACCAACAAATCAGCACACAAGTCTGACACATACAGTGATTCATCCCAGAAGCAGCCTTCAGGTGGGTATCAAGGTCCTGAAGGCTTTAACAGAGTTCCCAAGGTCCAGAGAAGGGTAGGGAGGAGGAATGAGCAGGAGAAGCTACATAGAGGTTGCACAGTGACAGCCCTGAAATCAGCCAGCCTTCCATGAAACTCTGAAGAGGGAGGGCCCTTCAGAATAATGCCAGCTTAGAGCAAAGGGCTATGCCCTCATATGACCAAGTCAGTTGATCACTGGATATGAACCGCCAGGAAGGGGCCATGACACTGGGCAGGATGCCTGCTTGCAGATCTGGTATCCTCTCTAAGAGGCAGTAGCTCTTCTGGCTGATGGGAGGACTGGGATGCCTTAGCTTCTGCTTCTGGCTGCTCTTCCCACTCCTGTGCGCCATGCTGTACCCCACAGTCTATGAGGTCTTTGAGGGTCAGGATTTCATTAGGTTTCTTCTGGGTTTCCTACACATAGACTATTATCTGGCACATAGTAGGCACTCAAGCTCACTGGCCACTGAAACCATAGAGTTGGGCTTAAGGCTGTTAAGAGGAGAGAGACTTGTGGAGATCCTCCTAAACAGTTATTGTTTTTACTTCCACAGTGCTAACCTTAAAGAAACCCCACAGACTATCAGATGAGAGTAATAATAACTTTTCTTGGCATTGAGTAATTGGACTCCCCTTGACAGAGAGGTCATAGATTACTCCCTTTCATTCTTTCTTCCTTTTGATTAACTAGCCAAATCATTGAGGAAAGAGCATTCAACTCTTTGGTGAAAGAAAAAATGGATGTTCTTGGGTAAAGGACGTCTTTTTTTAAAGCTGCATTTTCAGGTGACCTTCATTTGATTTTACAGAACCCCAAAGTATAGATCTGTGGGTTGGAATCATAACAATAGAACTAAACTCAATTTTTTGAAGGCAAATTAGATGAACCAACAATATCTTCTGGTGCTGAGTGTCCTAACAACAAAGAAATTAAAACCAGAAGCCAAGAGAAAATGAGTCAGTGTCCTGAAAGTTATTTGTGATGGAATGAGAAAATGGACACAAGTAGACTTGAGTCCAGCTCTGCATTCACCACCTCTGTGACTCTCTACTTTAGCTCCTTAACTATAAAGGAGAAAAAAAAACATAGGTGTGACAGTTGATGTGACAATCCCTTCAGATACTAAAGTGATTTTCACTAAAGTACTTTATTTATCTTAACACAAGGAAGAACAAAAATAGACCTCAGAAGGCCTGAGCTAATGGAAATTATTGGGCATCAGGAGCATGTCTAATTGCCGTACTATATTTATCTAATAATGAGTAGCATGATAGCCTACTAAATTGTTTTATTAGTAATTTAGGTTCTGAGACAATTGAGATGAAGAAAAAGAGAAAAAAATAAGGAAAAAAGGAAAGAAAAAAATCATATACATATGCAGGTTAGCTAAGATGATTGTACTGCTAATTTCTATCAGTTCATTGAAGGTAGCAGTTAATGCTTGCAATTTTTACTTTGACAAATTTTATATGTTTATATCTGTAATCTGACATTGAAGACAGCAATGTGCAATATAGCAACCATTGTTGAATACCAATCATTTTGTTCTTTTGAAAAATTTTGTATAATTTCTAATGTCTTGTTTATTATCTTTCTATTCTTTTTAAAATTAAAAAAATTAAAAAANATATATTTTGGATTCTAAGTAGCACTTTAATATTGTGTAAATATAAATAATTTGAATAATTAACTTATAAAGTTTTTACATGGCAAGTCATTACTCACTGATGGAGCCAAAACTAATTTACTTGTGTTAAATCTGTAGTTTCATGAGTTTTGACAAGGGCAGACACCCATATAACCACCACCATGATCCGCAGAGAATATTTCCATCACTCCCAAAAGCTTCCCTGTGCTTCTGCATAGGCACTTCCCTCTTGCTGATCACAGGTACCATGGGTGTATTTTTGTCTTTAAGAATAGATTGCTCTTTAGTAGAATTTTATATATGTGGAGTCAGATAGTATATACTATTTGCATTTGACTTCCTGCTCTTAGTGTAGTGTCTCTGAGGTCTACACATGTATATATGCACAACTTTTTTTTTGTACTGAGTAGTATCCCTTTCTTATTGGGTAAATCACAATTTGTTTATCTATTCATTGCAGATGACAGGCATGTTTTCCCTTTGGAGGAAGGGTGGATTTGAATAAAATTACTACTAACATTTATACATAAGCATCTGTTTATATTTCCCTTGAGTAAATTCTATGAATTGCTGGACCTTATGGTAAGTGTGTAATTCAGTAAATAAAAATCTGCCAAATGTTTTCTGAAGTATTTGTGCCATTTTACATTCTTATCTGCAATGTACAAAGCTGAAATTGCTTCACATTCTTCAACACGTGATATGTAAAAATTTTAGCTGTTTTGGGGGGCTGGGGAGATGGCTCAGTGAATAAGTGCTTGCCTGGCAAGTGCAAGGGCCTGAGTTCAATCCCCGGTTCCGCCCCCTCCCAAAAAAAGCTAAGAAAAGACATTTTAAATACATTGTATCAGACAAGCAGTCATAATCTAATAATCTCTTATGATACATTCTGATTTTTAATGTGTACCTCTATTATTTGTGAGGCTGAACTTTCCCTCACATCTTCTTCCATAGCGTGTGTATAACTATGACCTTGTGAATGTCTATTCATTTTCCTTATTGATCTCTGAATTGGGTATTTTTTTCTTATTGGTTTGTAAGAGCATTTAATATATTAATGATAATAAAGCCTTATTGTACTTAAAATTTTTTTTAGCTGTTCTAGTGTCTCTTAGTGATATGTCATTTGGCTTTTTATTTTCATTACTCTAATCCATATTTGTTCATGTATATCTTTTCAAATGCTTATTGACCATTCATATATTTTCTGTTTGTTTACATACTTTTAAAACTGAGTTGTTTGTCACTGATAGCTTTTAAAAACATCTCAATAAAACAGAATAGCAAATACCCGAGTATATTGTACCTAGTGTGCTCTGTTTAATTAAATTTTTGTTTTAGGATATACACACAAAACTGCATACACTCATGTGTGCAAGTATACACACATGCATATATTTATAGAGTGTTTAAATCTTAGATATGTTGTTTTAACAACATCATACCTGATGTTTAGTCATAAAAATATCCCTTTAGTATCTTAGGTTTATTCAAAGTCAGGCTTTCTATTATTTGCAGGTGAAAATATTTTTGTTTCAGCTTATGCTTCTCTAGTTCCTGGGACAACCTATTTGCATTCTCTTTCCACTATATATAGATTTGGAGTTATGCATTTGAATAAATGTACAGCAAATTGTTCCTCTTATATGGTTGATTGCTAAGTGTTAGATTGCTGAAAAGTGGAAACCACTTCTACTGACATTTGGATTCATAACCTTTGATGGAAAAGTTTGACAGGAAAAAAGCAGTCATACATAATAGAAAATATCTTTAAAGTAAAATATAGATGTTATGCACCTTCAAAATTATATTTATGTCTGTGAGTTGATTCATAACCAATTAGTTTTCAGTTTCACAGTAGTAGTTGTAATTTTCCAGGTTTAAGAGTTCATGAGCAATATTGTGTTTCACTTAAGAATTCTGGATAGTGTTGGAATTTTCTTTTTTTCCCTAATGTTAAAATGTTAGCAAAAGCAATTTTCTACATGATTCTTTAGAAAGAAGAGGGACTTTTCTGATAACTCTTAGTATTTTTGTATATCAAAAGTTTAAGGCTGAAGCTATACCTTTCTTGGATCCCAATTATCCAGAAATGTTCTGTTTTCTGAACATTCTAAGCTGCTCATGAATTTGGAGAATGTTTCCTTTTTGTGAAATTAAGTAATTGGTTATAGAATCATGTATCCTCTACCTAGACAGCTGCTTCGTGAGATGTTGCTTATGCATGTTAAGATAGTGCCAGCTTCACTTGTAAATAAGCCTCCAACTTTCAGGGTGTCATGAAAGTTTCTTTCTGTCTTAAGGTAAGACTTCAGTGTGCCTACTCCAGGTTGGGAGGTGAGTGGTTTGGTGAACAGAAGAGCTGCCATCTACAATATGTTCTTTCCATGTGTCATAGCTACTTTTCTCTCATTGCTGAAATAAAATACCCCACACCCAAAGTTAAATGTGGATAGGTTTGTTTAGCCCACAGGTTAGAGAGATTTCAGTCAATAATTAGCTGACTCCAAGGCAGGGTGTTATGGCAGACAGGCATTGCAGAAAAGAAAAAGCTCGTGTCATGCAGAAGTAGTGAAGAAAACAAGAGACCTTAGCAACTTCTTTCTGCTGCTTTTATACTCTACCTAAGCTACCATGTGCCAAACCAATCAGTGGACTGGTTTAGCAATCACATACCCTTAATCTCAGTGTCACACACTCTAGATTCAACCACATCTGAGGAAGCTCCGCCTATGATTGCATGAGACTTTGAGAGGACATCTAGACTTGCGCTGCAACACCATGATTTCCCTTGGTGCTGACATTCAATCGAAGGAAAGAACATGGGTCTCATAGGCTGGAATGGGAAGTTGTGTAATGTTATGTGATTGAAAATTACAGTGACTGTTTAAAAAATTACATTAAAAGACACATTCATATTAATGCCTCTCAAAATATCCCACTCCCCTTCATACACATCCCATCATTCTTTCCACTGTCTGAAACAGTTATGGAAGTCCTCTTTCCTAAGTGTCTCTTATTTTTTGTATTTTAGGACCGGGTCTACAGGGTCTACAGGGTCTCACTGTACTGATTTGGGCTCCTAGTGATTCCTATTTACAGCCTCCCAAGTCCTGGGATTACAGGCTTGCACCACCACACCAGTCTCTATAGTCTCTCAGGGACCCCTCCGGGGCGGGGCAGGCAGGGCGGGCCTGTGAGTGTCTTTAATTGTACTGTTGTGGCCCTAATTTCCCAAAGTGATTCAAGTGTTCACCTTGCATGGTTGTTTTGACTTTGGGGAAGAGACGGAAGTTGTGTGGTGTCAGGTCTAGCCAATAAGGTGGAGGGGAACACCTTGTAACATACTTATGATCTTGCTTCCATTGGATGCACTCAGCAGCTGTATTCACTATATTTTTTAGAATCACATTTTGTAAAAACATCCATAAAGGAAGACTTTCAGAACTGTGTCAGAAAGCTGTAAGATGCCAAGTTTGGTGGCATACACCTATAAATCCAGCATTCAAGAGACTGAGTTAGAGAGATCACCATGAGTTTGAGGAAAGCCTGAACTTTATAGCAAGATTGTGCCTCAAAAAAATCAGAGAAAGAGACAGAGAGATGGAGATGAAGATGGAGATGAAGGGGAAGGGGGAGGAAGGTGGAGGGGGAGGGGAAGGGGGAGAGAAAATGGTCAGAATGAAGGGATTAATGTTAGAAGCAAGGGGGAGTAATTTTGATGGGAATTAATGACAGTAAACTGTTTATTATAATTAATTTTTCAAACTTAAATATTCACCATATATTTTGATCACCCCATCTATACCATTCTGTTCACTTTCTATTGCCCAGAACTCAGCCATTTTATGGCCACATCTACTTTGGAGGTGCATGGTGGTGGCTTTTGTTTGGTCACTTGCTCAGGAATAAGAGAATTCTAATTTTGTGTCTTTTTTTTTTTTTTTTTTTTTTTTGCAGAACCGGGGATTGAACTCAGGCTCTTGAGCTTTCCAGGCAAGTGCTTATTCTACTGAGCCATCTCCCTGGCCCCTGAGAATTCTAATTTTGATGCACAGCCTCTGCTATTATTTTTCACTCTACCACTTTAGTTTTACTTTTCACAATTCCTTGTAGAGATGGTGACATCTAGAAAAAAGGAAGAAAGAACATTTGTTTACACAAGTGGACTTCGCTTCCTAGTCTCCTCTCTCACAAGGCATCACTGAGTCCTCTAGATTTCTAACCCCAGGGCCTTTACCTGGCTCTGACCCTGTGTGGACCCTTCCCCCTCCTAGTTCCCAACCTCCATCACAAGCATCTTTTGGATTTCAGCTTAAATATTTGCTCTTCAAACAGATTTTCCCTGAACTTTAAGCCTAAATTGGGTTCCCTTTCAACATTTCAGAAAATCATCTTCACTTTTCTTTATGGCAGCGTTCTTGAAATGGAGTGATGATGAAGAATTTTTCCTCTGGAACTCTGTTCACAGGGCAATGTCTGGCGATATTTTTGCTTATCACAACTTAAGTGGAAAGATACTAGTGGCATCTATGGGTAGACACCAGGGATACCACAAGATATCCTACCATGACCAGAAGAAGATTCTCTTATCTCACATGTTAATGGTGACAGTGCTGAGACGTTCCATCCTGTAGCAGACCTTGTAAGTATAGTTATTTGTATATTTGTTTAATATCCATGTCTCTCACTAGACTGAAAGAGTTGGTGATTGATTAATTTGTCACTGCGCTCACCAGTCACAGCACAAAATATAGAATGTAGCTAGTGTTCAGTAGTTTTTGTTCAATGAATAAAATAATTCCAAATGTAGGACATTCTCATATCCTCATTTAAACATATTTATTGGAAGCCATCTAAGTTGAGGCACTGGGAAACCAAGGTGAATAAACTTTATACCTAGCCCTCCTATGCTTCACAAAAAGCAAAGAAAAGGGTAGATTTAGAATCATCAGCACCACTACCACCTCCACCACCATTACCACCAACATAATCACCATCATGTTCTGATTTGTAATACTCTGATAGATTGACTGAGTTCCCTAAAGTCACACAAGAATCAAGTGGAGGGGCTAGAATGCTACTTTAAACTAAATTAGCTTTGTCTGACATATATCGTGCTGTTGTTTTAAAATTTGCTTTTAGCCAAGACTTTACTTTTAACAGTTTCTGTTATTGGCAACGAAAGACAAAAATCCCTGAGAGGTTATAAAGGTTGAAATTATTGTACCTATTTATTTTAAAATATTTATTTATTTACTTTTGAGAACCAGTCTTGTTATGTAGTTCATTCTGGCCTTGAATTCACTATGGAGCCTAGGCTTGTATCAAACTCATGCCTGTCCTCCTGAAGGCATGTGCCACCACACCCAGGTTCTGTACTAATTTTAGAATGAGGAAAAGAAGCCCATAAAACAATTGTCTTGCCCAAGAATGCATGTGTAGCAGGAGGTAGAACAAAGAAGAATGACATCAATGTTGCTAGCCAAAGTCTATCAAGCACATGCCTGTGATCCAGCAAGCTGTGCTTAGTGGTATCTGTTGAAAGGGAGGGAGGCTGTACACGTGGGGACTGCAGGACTTTCTGTAGGAATAGCAGCTCTAGGACTGGGCTTGGCTTAGGTGATTTGTGAGAGGCTGTAATGATTGAATGCAAGTACAAAGCAGGGACATTCTGCAAAGGTATATCATAATAATTTCTCTTTAGGACGCAGAAGGAATGGAAGGTAGCTGTAACACATTAAAGAAGGAGCAGTCAATCATTGTAGTTGCAATAGGAAGATGCTGGTCAGTTTTGAAAATTTGCACACTGGTTTTGAGAGGTTTTGTTTTACAATGTGTGACTAGGCATCATGAAAGATAAAACAGATTGCTTGATGAGGAGACTTAGTTCAGTCGCTGACAGGGCTTGAGGGGCTGCTCAACCAAGAACACCCAGAGTTAGGGAGACTCCCAGGAGTAGCGCCAAGCTGAGAAGTTTCATGCCTTTAGTTAGAACATCAGTATAAGAGCAGAAAACAGAAGAAAAATAGTTCAGGCAATAAATGAAAATCAGCAAAGGGCTTGTTGGTGCTCATCTCACAGCTAGATAGTTCTTTTGGGAAGAGGGGTAGGACTATGGCCAGTCATAAAATATCTCACTAATCTAGGTTTTTTGTTATTTAATCATTCAGTGCTCACAGAGCCTGTGTGCTTTTGCCTGCAGTTTAACCGTTCACTCCGAGGCCATGTGCCCTACATCCCTTCCCCTTTGTTTTCCAGTATCTACTAGAACAACATACCAAATACCTCAAGGACTGTAAAACAAACCCTGAAAGATAATTTCCATACTAATAAGAATACAAATATGAACCAGTTTGGGGGGTTGAATAAGTAGGCAACATCATGAAGATAATTTAGAGTGATATTGTGAGCTTTCATTTGTAATTTATGAAGTTGGGCCAACAACTGACCTTGACAACTAGTAATCTCCCCATTAATGTGTCTTGGAAATTAGTAATCTCCCTACTATCATTTGTGTAAAAAGTACCACAAAACATGCACTGGACTTCCTCTTAGGACTCTGATTGTTTAAATGGGATAGGTGTGATTTACAAAGAAAAGTATCAGACATCACAAGTAGGCCAACTGCATGTCCAAAGGGCTTGTTGGTGCTCACCAAAGCAGCTGACTATTGCTCTACGGGCATCCAGTAGCTCTAAGATTGCTTTATCTATGTTGGTTTGAGCCAGTGGTTTGCAGGTAATATTCTGGAGACAGCTATGCATAGTTTGATAAAATTAGATGGAAGAACTTAAAGTGACTGCAGCATGATGGCCCCTCACTTATTGTGGAGGTTATATTCCAGACACCTCGCAATGAATGAAAAAGCAAAGTAGCAATGTTAAATTTATTTTAGCATGT
Organism: Octomys mimax; assembly: GCA_002564305.1. Taxonomy (NCBI): domain Eukaryota; kingdom Metazoa; phylum Chordata; class Mammalia; order Rodentia; family Octodontidae; genus Octomys; species Octomys mimax. Next base: position 19,485 of record NDGM011245232.1, read on the forward strand.
ATATATATTTTAAAGCCTTATAAACCCTTCCTACACTCCCACATCCATATAAACCTTTCCCACACTTTCAAAAACACTTCTAATGTTCTTAAACATTTTCTAAACTCATAAACCCATGAAATTTTAAGAAAATAAATACACCATATGGTACTGCAAAAATCCCATGACATAGCAAAAAATCCATGATAAATAATTTAGATTAATAATCTTTGAAAACTTGTGAAACAGTGAGTCCATGAAAGTCAAACCGCAAAATGGCAAGGGACTACTGTACCTCTCACTGTAGCTACCATGTAATAGCTTCAGTTAGGTAGTCTAGAAAAATCTGTCTGATATGTTCAAGTGTTGAGGTAATTTGATCAAGGACTGAATTTCCTTTGGCTCATCGTGAGTATCATAATGTGAATAATATTCAATTGAGAGGTATTAAAATTATATACCATTGGGACTGGAGAAGAACACAATAACTATTATTGGTAGTATTGGTGACTGCATAGTAGAAATTCTTATTTCCCCAGGAAATATCACATGTAGGGCAATAAGAACTGATCATTGGAATATCCAGAGCATATACAATACAATTTTTTTGCAGAGTCCCTTAAACAGACAGGATATGACAGCCAAACTCTACCTATATGTGAGTAGTCCTTAGAGGAAAGAGGGTTTCTGATCTCCGCCGTGGGTCTTAGTAACTTTTCCCATTGCTGAAACAAAACACCCCATATCCAAAGTTAAAGGAGGAAAGGCATATTTAGCTCATAGTTTGAGGTTTCAGTCCATGATCAAGGGAGGGTTGTATGGCAGACAGGAGGGAAAGAAGGTGACAGAACAAGAAAGTCTCAATAACAGCTCTTTCTATCTCTTATATCTTATACAGGCTACTGAAGGAGAGTAACTGTATTAGTTGATATATTGAGTCAACTTGAGAAATTTGGAACTTTAAGTGACCAGCAGGGAACCAGGCTGCTGCTTCTGCTTCTGCTTCTGCTTCTTCTTCTTCTTCTTCTTCTTCTTCTTCTTCTTCT
>NDGM011245234.1:3939-19353 GCA_002564305.1 Octomys mimax
CTTCTTCTTCTTCTTCTTCTTCTTCCTTCTTCCTTCTTCCTTCTTCCTTCTTCCTTCTTCCTTTCTTCTTCTTCTTCTTCGGATTTAGTACAGGGTCTCATTACACAGATTGGATTCATAGTGATCCTCCTGTTTTCATCCTCCCAAGTGCTGGGATAATAGGCATGCACCACCATGCTCAGTCTCACTCACTATCTCAGTGCACCCTGAGGGCGGGGCTGGCACAGCATCAAACCCCACTGAATTCCTTCCATGGAAGAAAACCTTTCCCATCTGTAATGATTAATGTTGCAGAGCGTGAGAGGCCTCAGGCTCTGTGTACTGATCAACATGAGTGATGCTGCACTGGCATGGAAGGCAGCATAGAGCCTTGCTATTGGCGAATATGGTGGGTGTTTAAGTTTTAAGTGTATTCCAGTGAGAGGCACGTTGCCAAGGGTGCCCCTTGAAATACTGCTCTCGCTTTGAGCATGCTGGTTGTGTCCTTCTTGAGACTTTCTGAAGCAGTTCTGGGCATTCTGTTTCACCAGCTCTTTAGTTGTGTTGTGGTGCTGGCTCAAGGTCCTGAATTCATAAAAAACATTGACCTTGCCTGGTCATTTAGACTTTGGGCAAGAGCTAGAAGCATAGATACACCCTGAAGTTCTCTGCTTTCCCACTAAATGGTCCTCAGCATTTTTTTTCAATCATGCTTCTTAAAGACATAAAAGAGAACTTGCAGAACTGCTTCCGAAAGTCACAAGAATAATAGGGCAAGTGTGTTTGAAGGTAGAGTGAATAGTTGGAGGGGGATTCTTGGCAATGTGTCATTCCAGAATAAATGTGTAAACATTTAAGCATACACTTTGATCACCTTTGGTACCTTCCTGGGAAGATGAAGACATATGCGTAGCAAAGGGAATTATATGTATAGATGCAAAAATATAAGCAGGGGTTAGGGAGATAGCTTGGTGGTCTACGTGCCTGCCTGGCAAGTAAGTGCAAGGACCCAGGTTCCATCCCAGGTCCTGCATGTGGTGCTGGCCCTGCCCCATACTCACCGAGCTGGCCACTAAAACTGGGCATGGTGGCACATCCCTACAATCCCAGCGCTATGGAGGCTGAGATAGAAGGATCACCACAGGTCCAACCTGTGTAGTGAGACCCTGTACCAAATAAATAAATAAATAAGAGATTATAAAAAATAAGCAGGATTCACTATGGCAAACATTTGGACAGAGGATATATAGTAGGGGTGATGGTGCAGTAGTTTTCCTCCTTAGTGGCTGGTTGGTGGCCTTTTTGTGTGTCTTCTCTTCCATGAAATGTATGTTCTTCAGATCTGTTACCTTATGCCCTGATACATCAGTTGAGACAAGAAATCAGGGTTTTGTTGGCAACAGAGGAGCCAAGGCAATTTACTAACCTGAATTTTCAGGTGAGGGCCTAGGCCAAGGCAGGCAGGGGTCAAAGGAAAACGAAGAGAGCAGAAGAGACCAAAGAGACCCAGCAGGCCTGGGGTGTGCAGAGGTGTCACGAGTCCAAGGTTGGATTTAGAAGTAGCCCCAGCCAGCCTCCCTAACAAGGACACTTTGGGAAGCCAAAGAGTTCACACAACTCCCCCGCCCCATACTTCTTGTTTTTTATCTTAGTGTCAAAAAGAACTTACTGATTAAATACTGCTGTTCATTATTTGAGCAAGAGAGTGCTTTAGCAGGAAGAAGCAGTAGCTGGGAGGAGAACTGGGAGGGCCAGGTTTCCCACAGCCCCCAAATCACAGCCAGACAGCGTCTGCACAAGTGGCTCCCTCTACACGCCGCACAGCGCTGATGTGCAGTCTAGATTTCAAATGTGAGTAGCTCATCCATTTCACATTTCTTCCCCACCCCCAGAATTATCCTGAAAAAGAAAAATCCTGAGTTTTTTTTACAAAAATACCCAATTCAGGCATTAAATTCTGGCCTGAAGACAATTGTTCCCTGCTGAAGGAGGAATCCGGAGCTCTCCTGGCGCTCTGCTCATCTGCAAAGCGGGATGTACCCCCACCTCTTAGGAAACGCAGATCCACCTGTCATCTGGGTCTGAGAAACCATGTCCCTGCGTCCGCCCCAGAGTAGGAAATGTTGCTCCGCTGGAGACGCCCAGCTCCTTGATGCTCTGGCACTCTCGGCTCTAATAGTCTAAAACCAGATTACAGGGAGCCGGCACATTTTCATAACTGCTCCACTGTGGCATTTAGATTTACCCTTGAAATTTATCTTTAATTTTTACAGTTGTCTCCTTAACCGTGTATATTACTCCCTTCTTCAAACAATCTGTCTTGCAGCTGCAGTTTTTCTTGAAACCGAAGTGTAATTAAATATTAAATTAATATTTCATGGAAGATTAAATATCAAAGGCTTCTATCTAATCTGTCACTTGTGCACTCCTGCTCCTCTCCTCGTGTTCTTGTTCTTGTGTCCACAAAGGCAGGTACCACCTCTGAGTAGTGTGTTCCTGTGTGATCTTTATTTCTTTCATTTTTTAAAATTGGCTACATCCATTGAAACAAATGGATGTGGAGAAAGATTCTTGCGATCCCACTTTTGCTTAACTGAAGCTAAGCAATCCTACCCTCGTCTAATTCTCTGAGAAGGCCACCACTGAAAATAAATACGTAACAACTCAGGTCATGGACACTTTCTATGTGAACAATTCAGCTGCAAACTGGAGTGTTGGGCTGAATTTTGCTTCTGTTTGCAAGCTCTACAGCAGGTAACAAGCATGACGTCAGCCATCTCCCCCTGAATCACAGCATGAGTGAACCAAGTACTGGGAAGATATCAGCGTGCTTGAATCATAAAACACAACAACTTCCAAGGGGTCTTGTAGGGCCATTTAGTCCAACCATTTGCCTTTGCAAAGAAATCGGCCAAAGCCTCACCTGGCTGAGGGACCGTACCAAGGTGGCGTTGTCCATGTCGGGATCTAAGGTAGATCCCTAGAGAGGACGAACTGCATCCCCGCTGCACCGTCAGGCGCTGTGAACACATCCTAGCTCAGGAGTGCACTCACGCCCCAGCTCCGTGCAGGTTGAGCACGATCTCAAATACCAAAACCTGAAGCGCTCCAAAAATCCACACCTAGGGCTAGGGAGGTAGCTCAGTAGCATAAGCGCCTGCCCAATGAGTGCAAGGTCCCAGGTTCGATCCCCAATAATGTAAGCAACAACAACAAAAACCTAATTCAAAAATCCAAACCTTTTTGAACACTGCCATGGTGCTAGCATAGGAAAATGCCACACCACACCTGAGCTCAAGCTCAGGCATACGACAAAGCATGCATAAGTGACCTTCAGGCTGTATTTTTAGGTGTAGATGAGACATAAATGAGTTTCAGGTCTTATCCCTAGGATATTTATTATGCACAGGTAAATTTTCAAAAATATAAAAACCAAAAATCTGAAGCATTTGTGGCCCTGAGCATTTCAGGTAAGGGCTATCTAACCTGTGTAGCCCTTGATTATTGGGCACAATAGGAATAAGGTGGAAAGTAGATGAGTGGATGAAGAGATTGGGAACAGGAAGAGGGAGAGGGGAACCAGAAGCACAGTGCAGAGGCAGGCTGGCTTTGCAGGACTCACCACAGAGGCTTGGAGGGTTAGGAGCCACGGACACTGGGGAGAACGGAGAAGTCCTAAGGAGGCACAGGGAGGTGCCTGTCAGTCTTCCAGAATCTTCTCCGGGCTGGGTTCTTCTGCACTGTCCTGCACTGTCAATAGAGAGTAGCTCTCTGATTGAGACCACTTCCAGGTGTGGCTGATCTGTGTGGTCTCCCCTGCGCACATCCCAGTGATCTTCTGGCCTGGTGTCAATCTGGAAGTCCACTACATAGATTGTACCACCTTTGGCTTTGTTTTCTGGATCAAAATCCCTGTAGAAGATTCCGTGTGATTATCCCCTGTATTCCTGAAGGAAGTTGGGATCTAGAACATGGATTGTGGGCTCCTCTGGTCCTGTAGGCTGCTTCCTTTAGTGAGCACATGCTCTGTAAATCTCTGATCTAAGTGTACTTTTCATGAGGGTAAATGTACATGTAGGCAAACATACTCGAAGTTGAGTTTTTACTTTTTTGGCCTTTGTGACCATTCGTAGGCTCTGCCGTGAAGCTAGACTAAAGCTGCAACCCTGACTCAGCAACTCACCTGGAGTGCTAGTGCAGCTAAGTCCTCAGCATTTCTCTCACTCCGTCATCTAATTCTCCTCTTGAATTTCTGCAAAGAAGATGCACCAGGGGTTGGCGCTTCTGCAGCTGTGGTTTGCACCCCAGGCGATAAAGGGCGCAAATGCTTCCTGCAATGCTGATGCTGTGTTGTGAAAGGCAGAACTCTAACGCAGAGCCTGCTTCTCATGTAGCCAGCAGTCTGATGAGTTTAGTAAACAAAAATAGGTGGGCAAGCTGGGATAAACATCAGCTGGACCCTGTACCGCCTCTTAAGGAAAGAAAATAAAAGTGGTATGGAATTTATATGTCCTATAAATCCTTTGGGAAAATTAGTATTGAGCCCCAGCCAGCTTTTTGTTTTTTAAATGAGAGGTTCCCAGCAGATATTTTTAGTTAAATACTATTTACTCAAAAACAAAAATGCTTCACAAGTTGCTTAGCATTTATATTTAACCTTCTCTCCTTTCATACAACACGCTTAGAGTTTGTATCTATTTGTTGGGTCCAAGATATGTACGTAACCTCATATATTATGCTCACAATTGGAATGAGAAATGACACATAAGATCTAGGCTCTCAGGAGAAATGCTATAAAATCTCTAGGTATTGATGAAAGTTTTTCAAGGCTGATCCAAATGGGATTTAGATTCTGTGGCAGTTGAAATGTGTATTATTAAACTCCTTAAGCAAACCCGAATGACTCCCAGTGGAGGATTAAGACATTCTATGTATAGCAAAGATGAAATTCTCATGTCTGAGTTTTCTCTATTGAATTCCCCCTTGATTAGCTTCTGTAATATTTAACTTCATGCCATGCCATAATTATTTAATAAAAGGTAAATATAAATTATATTTCAGTGGAGATATGACCTTTTACCTTAATGTTATATTACTCAAGAAAGACATGGATAAACAGAGCCTATAGATTGAAGCATATTCTTAATTTATTCTGGTTTTGCCTTACTAGCATTTCCCTGTGTCTCTGTCAGCCAAAAGGTTGGCAGAACTTCACAATATCTCACTCTCCATGTGGTAGGCAAGGTTATAAATTTCCACGGATGATGGCAATTAATGACCTGGTTGGAGAGACAGTCTTGGTGCTGGTTTGGGGCACCTCATTAGCTAATTGAGGTTTTCTTGGCTCACACCAAGCCTAAAAAGCCAGAGGGTACCACCCAGGGAGGTGATGGGGCGGGGGCTGAGATGCAAGGTCAAAGTGAAGTTGCATGTATGGGATGCAAAAAGAACTGTTCAGTTGGGAAGCCAGCTTTGGAAACTGAATATGAGTCGTCAAGGTTGACCTCCTGCTTGGGAGGCACTTCCTCTCCTGCTGGGGATGAGGCAACTGATCCTGAATAATTTTGACTTGATTATTTCTACTTCAAACACATTGACTACATGAGATCATGCATGTGTGTGTGCATGTGTATGTGTGTGTGTGGGGGGGGATTCTTCCCTGTCCATGTAGCTAACAACATTGTATCTCACCACACTCTTCCTCATGTGGATGCACACATGACCCATCCCATGATTTGTGCCTATGAAGCTTGGCCATAGGGACCTGCCAAAAGTAGTTGTGTAAAAAGAGATGATTGTGTCTAATCTACTTATTCCATTTGAAGTGTGTCTTGTTCACCCAGGGTGGATGAGATATTCTATACTTTCTGGGGTGAGTGTGAGGAGCTGGGGAGGGGATGGCAGGAAAGATAAGCAGACACGACCTTTGTATCCTGGTGATTTTCAGTCTGATAGGGGAGAACAAGGAGAATAAATGTCTAATAAGTTCTTGTAAAGAGCAACTGTCATCGGCCTTCCATGTGTGTGGAGGGGTCAGGCCTCATCTCTGAAAATCCTTCTGCAAGCAGCAGAGAGACCAAGGACGCAGGCTGTGGGCAGGGGCCATGGGCGGGTCGACACATGCTGTTGTGCCAGGCCTGGCCCCTGCCAGGGTGAGGGGCTGGGCAGATGAAAGGCAGGGGCAGAGCAGGAATGGAGAGAGTGAGCAGGTCCACTTCTGCCTGCAATACTCCTTTCCTTGGGGTGCAGCACCCTGTGAGTGTACCCGCATCTATCTTTTCTCAGTCTAAGAAAAGCTGCACTTTGAGTAAGAAAACAGTGCACAGTTCACAGAGGAGGAAGTGCTGATTTGGACATGGAAAATATTGAAATGAATGCTTTTCCTATATAAAAAAAAAAACCCATAGGTGATATTGGGAGTAAGGAATGCACCCAAGGGTTCTGGCTGGAAATCTGTCGCGCAGTGCTACTTTTCACTGGGAATCCAGGGACGGGGAGACCGGAGTGGGAGCATCGTCCAGAATTTCAGCTCCAAGTCTATTTGTTCCAAAGCACCAGGCAGCTGCTTGTTGTCCCTGGTTGATATCAAATGGGGCTTTTCTTGCTGTTGGGGAGTGAGAAGTTGGGCCGCCCTGGTGACTCACACTCCATGCCTGCAGCCCCTTCCTGGAAGCTGGGAAGGGGGCGCAGAGAGGGCTGGGGCAACACTTCAGTTCTGCAGCTGAACAGTTGAGAGGGTGGGCTTGGGCATTAGAGAACCCAGGGTTCAGATGCCGTCTTTACCACCTAGGACTGCATTTCACTTAGGGATAAACCCACAGCACCAGATTGCAATGAGGATTAAAAGAGCAAACTTGTATAGAAAGCTTAGCGGGATGCCCATGCCATGGTACACTTTCAGTATGGCCTGAGTGTGGTAATGACTTTTTTTCACTAATGCACATCATAGACACTAAAATCCCTTGTTATTAAAGAAAAAAGCTTAATTGTTTAATTGCAAAATATACAGTTTACAATATACAATATAAATGGTTCAAAGGAGAAAGTTTCTATGATTGTAATTTTCTCGAGTTCCACTACTTCCTGATAAAATTTCATTATATGTAGAATTTTATGAGTGTAAAAGCCAAAGAGAAGAAATGAAAAAATACAGTGCTATGTGTCAGGAGTTGGTTTCAAACTAATGGTAGCTGTGTGTGGTTAAGAGCTTTTGGGGGCCAGGGAGATGGCTCAGTGGAATAAGCACTTCCCTGACAAGTACAAAGGCCTGAGTTCAATCCACGGTTCTGCAAAACATAATAAATAAATAAATTTATAAGCCAAGCTAGTGGGGGCACATTATATAAATTCTTTTCACTAATTTTGGCCACCACTATTAGATTTTTAAATGTCAGAAACTAGTTGTGAGGCTGGACTTCAAATCCAAGTCCAATAGGACTTGAAGCTGGTTCTCTTAATGACTCTACCCTAAATGGCCACAAACCATTCTTACCCGGGTATTACCTGCACAGATATAAGAACCCAAAAGTGTTTCTAGGCATTAGGAGAACCCTTAGAAAGCATGATAGGGTGATATCATATTCACGATAGGAAGTAAAAAGCATAGCAAAAAAAACCAAAAACCAAAACAAAACTTTACACCACTAGAAAGAGCACAATATTGTTTTTTTTTCTGGTGACCTAAAGAAGAAGAGATATTGATATGGCAACATCAATTTTTTTTTTCTCTACTTATTGGTTTAACAAAAGTGAAATATGTTTTGAAATTTTCTTAAGGTCCGTATGGAAGAATAAATGGGTAAGATGAGTTGAGAGCAGTGCAGATTCAATCACATCTGTGTTTGTGGTGGGGCACTTACATCACCGAATAGTGCCTGTCACAACCACAAGAATGTGATTCTCACCCAGAACACAAACACAAGTCAGTGTGACAGAACTGAGTATCTAGAAACCACTCCATAACATGTGACATAAACTTGTGACAAGGACACATACTTAATATTCCATGGTCAAATGAAATTTAGATAAGTTAAGGGATGGAGAGATAGCTCAGTGACATAAGCACCTGCCTGGCAAAAGTAAGGTCCTGAGTTCTATCCCCACTACTGAAAAAAACAATACTAGATAAGTTAAATAATTTAAGAATCCATGTCTATGTGTATGTTATGTTGTGAGCATATAGTCATGCATTGCCTACTAATGGGGCCATATTTTGGAAAATGTGTTATGATTTCTTACTTGGACAAACATTATAGAGTGTGTTCACACAAAACTAGGTGGTACAGCCTACTACATTCCTAGGTTTGGGGGCATATACTGTAGTGTATGTGGCTTGTTATTGATTGAATTGTTATGTGGCTCATGACTGTATTTGCACACATGTGTGTATGTGTGTGTGGGTGTGCGCACCTACAGATGTGTACAGATGTGTGTACTCATCAGATCTTGGAGTTAGGATGGCCTTTCTATATATGGAGAAATTGGGATGTGGTAATGTTACATGATGACAAAGTGTTAAAAATTTTAATGAAGTACTTCATAAGTAAAAAGAAAAGACTAGTTCCCAATAGAAAAGAGTGCAGGAAATATTAAGAAGTTTGTAAGAAGGAAAATGAAGATGAACAGCAGACATAAGAAAAAAATTGTCAACATCACTGTTGATTACAGACTGCAAGTTGAAGTGACTATTTGCATTGCTGGAGGGAGAATAAATTCACATACACTTCTAAGGAATGATTTGACGTTGTTTGTGAAAGCCCTGAACTTAAATCATAATTTTTGGTCCAGTAATTCTAATTCTTGGCATTTTCCAATTGAAATAATTGAAGTTATATGCAAAAGATAATTATTGCTCTGATTTTTATAGTAGTGAGAAATTAGGATCACATTAAGCATCCACATTAGAAGGCTACTTAAATGAATTATAGACCATTCAAGGAAAAGTATGCAGGAATTTTAAATAATCTTATAAAAATATTTAGTAACATTAAAAGTTTATGATGTATTGTGAAGTAGTTAAAAGTAGATTATGTAACAGTGTGGCTATTGTTTGTGTTGTGTGTGTTTAAATCTAGAGGGGCATAAGCAAAAATATTAATCCTGGTCATCTTATAATTGGTGGATTTATAAGCGATTGTATTTTTACTATATATTTTAAATTGTTTATGATTTTTTAAATAAAAGGTGTTGTTTTGATAGAGTAATATCAACAGATGTTCATAACATACATATGCCAAAAGCAAGATTAAAAAATTCACCTTCCGATGTTTATTGCTGCCTAACAGGAGTGAGACAATCATTACTTGATTCTTTGTGACTTTTACCTTACGCTGGTCATGCATTAATTTGAAAAACATAAAATTTAAACAACAAACTTGAAAAATGAAGAGGGGAAGAAGAAAGAAGAAAGAATTAAGGAACAAACTTGAGAACTCAAGTTTTTCTAGTAGTAGAAATACTGAGAAACATCATGTGGTCACTGACTCGTGGGTTTTAGAATCTCTAAGTGCCCACCAAGTGCCAGGATTGACCTTAAACTTTGTGAACACAAGGGCAAAGCGAATGAGTTCTGCTCCCACAGACCTTGCAGTGGGAGCTGGTGTTTTTAAAAATGCACAGGTTGTTCAATACAACGCAAATTGTGAACATGTATTTAGTAAAAGAAAAGGGTTTCTTTATTTTTTCAGAACAAGATTTTACAAGAATAAGCTCATATACTTATGTAGGCAAGAATGTAAATAATGGAGAGAATGACTTCAAAAAAGTGGAATTTAGAAGAATAGGTAGATGAAGCGTTATGCTTGTGGAAGAGAAGAGAGGTAGAATAGAAGAGGGTGCAATATGAAAGTAGTTTATTATTTTCATAGAAAGTGTGCGTGGTTGTATATTTGGCCTGCTTGAAATTGAGCTGAGAATTGTAGAGTGTGTGCTTATGGAAGAAGTAATGAGATAATTTTAATAGTCCTGGAACTTTGAAGTGGTATTCTAACAGGAAATCATACAATTATTACAAATTCCAAATTTGTGTGTGAATTCGGCATCGTCAGTAGCAAAGCCCCCAACTGGCTGCATCCATTGTGTCCACCACTTAAACCAGCACCAGACACTGCTGCTGCTGTTGAAGGCTGAAGCTTTGCTTTCTGGCCCAAATGCAGCTTCAGAGCATTTTTGTCTTTCAGCGCTAAACGAGCCCACCATAGACTATGGCTTCCAGAGGCTGCAGAAGGTTATCCCAAGGCATCCCGGAGACCCAGAGAGATTGGCAAAGGTAACTTGCTTTGGAGATGGATAGGAAAACCTTTCTGTAAAAATTCAGCAAAACTGAACCAAGCCAGCCACTTCACTCCCATCAAAATTAATTAGGCCTTGAATGGGCTAGGCTTTAAATATAAGAGGAAAATAAAATTTCTACTAACTATGAAATATGTTTAATTTCTGAGGAAATATAAAATCTGAAAATTTGGCATATGAAATATATTCCCTACACAAATATCCAATGCATAAAGTGTTGTCAGTTTCATGAAAATAAGTATTTGTGTAGTTTCTTAGAAGGGTGAGTTTCTGTTCCTCTAAATATAAATATAATTTTTTACCCGTAATCACAGGAGGGCATCAACCCATAACCAATTATTTATTAAGGACCTAATACATACATCAGAATGTAGTAAAGATAAAAACATCCATATATACACATCTGTAAAGTCTATCACTTTTATGAACTTTCTTATGAAAATTGTATTGTAGATCCAACCCACAATGTTAGCTATCTTTGTTTTGAAAATACATCAGTTTATTAGTTGTCATTCAATGAATGAGAAACTGTTAAATGTTGACACTTATACTCGCACTTTAAAAGTGCAAATTATAAAATGTCTTGTTCCCTCGTCTGTACTGGGAGTGAAATTCAGGCACTAGTTGCTTCTACCTCACACCTTTATTATCCTCCTGGAAAAATCCCCAGCCCCACCATTAAATTAGATGATATCTGGAAAGTAGGTTAATAGCAATTTAAAAGGCTGTGGAAAACAGGAGGTGGAAAAGACAAAATGAGTGCAGAGGGATTAGTAATCACTAATAAAAGTTAAAGTGAACAGGGGGAAATATTATTGAAAGAATTCATCTTTATTGGAATAAAATTTTGCAGAAAGCATTGCCAAGATAGTTTCAGTACTCTGGACAACTCCTTGGCAAGCAGCTAAGCTCAGGTCCACCCATAATTTTGAGAGTATTTGGTTAATTAGAGCACCAGAATTTTTAATACAGTGCTCTGAAAGTAGCTTATGATGGAATTTTCCATGGCATTAATTTTAACCAACTCCACCCTCTGTTTGGTTTTTTGTTTGCTCTGCTAGCACAGTCTTCTTTCTATAGAACCATTTTATTATTATTCTTTTTTATTTTTTTATGGAACCAGGTATGGAACTCAGGCCCTTGCACTTGTCAGGCAAGTGCTTATTCTACTCAGCTATCTCCCCATCCCCTATTATTCTTTTTTAATCTTTTGTTTTTTTGGTACAGGGTCTCACTACACAGCTCAGACTCATAGTGATCCTCCTGTCTCAGCCTCCCCAGCATTGGGATTACAGCCGTGCACCACTACACCAGGTTTTGGTGGCTGGCATGGCATGCCCAGGGTTCCTGCACCAGCACAGCATGTGGTGCCAGGGATTGAAAGCAGGTCCTTGTGCTTGCCAGGCAGGTGCTTGGACCACAGAGCTATCTCCTCAGCCCCTACAGAGCCACTTTATAGCAGTGAATTTCATGTAGGTATATATTGGTAGAGCGATTCACATGTAGGATTATATTCTACTTGTCCAACTGAATGTTGAAACTATTGGATAATTATTTATGTGTGGGAGGGATGTGTAGGACTTTTGATTTTTATCTGCCATTTTCCTTAGCTTGTCATTTTGAGTTTTACTGTTGAGTGTACCTCCCCCCACCACATACCTTTCCTTTTTTTTCTTCTTCAGGAAATGCTGCTAAAAAGAGCTGCAGATCTCGTGGAGGCCCTCTATGGAACACCCCACAATAACCAGGTTAGGCCCTGCTATCTCTTGCTCTATCAGGTTGGTCTCTTTCTGGCAGATGAAATGTTCATGCTAAGCCGCCATTTTGTAGGACATCATTTTGAAGCGAGCCGCAGACATTGCTGAAGCCCTCTACAGCGTGCCCAGGAATCCTAGCCAGATTCCAACCTTGTCCAGCTCCCCAGCTCACAGTGGCATGATGGGAATCAATTCGTATGGCAGCCAGCTCGGAGTCAGCATCTCAGAGTCAACTCAAGGCAATAATCAAGGTGCTACCTTTCTCAAAGTTGCAATTCAAGCATGTCTTCAGAATCTATGTGGTTGGCTCTGCTGGAATAACAGAGCGTCAGTCGAACTATCCAACAGAGAATGTCCCCTGATAAGGGACTCCCTCTTGGATTCCATTATTTCAAAATCTGCCGGTCATAGGTGGTGCATTGTCAGATTCTAGCTTTCTGGGTACCACAAGGGTCCCGTTGACTGGAAATAGTCAAGGATAAGATTTCCTGTCATACGTGTAAAAGAGTTTAGGAGAAAGGCCTGAGGTTTATAGGTATTAATTGAGTAAAGGTTATACTTCTGCTGTTGTTACAATCTGGTTGAATGATAAAGACATGACTATCACTATTAGCATTTATTACACCCGGCTTTCTTCTTGATAAAAAAAAAGAATGAACAACTTGGTTTATTTGGCACTATCTCTTGTGTATTATCTTATACACAACTATACATAGCTGCTGTGTTCTCCCTGGCGTGGTGGCTGCCCTCACACTGTGCTGTCCTCTTCTGCTCTGCTTTTACTCGCCCAAGTTACTCTGAAGAGCCTGTTTCTTTTCCTACCTTTAAGACTTCGCTACCATTAAAAAACGAACAAACGAACAAATTGTAGCAGTGAACCTACACAGCCAATTAGACTTTCACATGCAAAATATAGTGTGTGTTTTTTTCTCCAAACTTGACTTTATTATAAAGGGGCTAATATAAGTCTATTATAAATCATTTTTAAAAGGAGTAACTGTTCTTAATGCACAGTTGGGCCATTTAACAGCATTGTCCTTCACCTTGGGATCATTTGCCTCTAATTTTGTTCATCTATTGGAAGAGAATTCCTTATTCTTTTTGCCTAAGGTGAGCTTATCCTACAAAAGAGTAGGGGGCATCTCGTATATTTTCAAGGAAAGGCCATAGTGTGTGGCATCTGCCTACACTGCTTCACCTGGCCACCAAATGTGTTTGCTCAGTGACACCAGTTACTATCTCAAAGGTCTCCAGTGTCATGTGAGATACAGCTGGAGGGGACTTTCCCACGGCTCCTTCATGTAATAGGCAGATGCTGAGTGCAGGCGTGAAAGAAGAGAGAGGGCAGTTGTAGAGGGCGGGGACATGAGAACAGATGTCAAAAGCAGAAGGCTTGCGTAGTGGGCCCCAAAGTGCAGGTAGAGTTAAGAAATAATTCTAGTGCATAGCACAGTGGAGTGACCACAGTTAAGAATTTATTGTATGTTTCAAAACAGCTTGAAGAGAGGATTTTAAATATATCTAACACCAAGGAATTATAGACACAGCAACGGATTTGTTGGTTCCCTTGATTGGACCCTTTTATATTGCCTACCTGTGTCAAAATATCACACAGAATGTACTTTATGGATTTCTACAACTGCTATATGTTAATTTAAAAAATAAACCTAAAAATGAACTCCTGCTTCCCGTGGCTACCTGGGAATAGCTTGACGGTGCGGTGGTCTGGCCAGTGCGGACCTGTGCCATCCACGTGTTGGTCCACCTTGATTCACCTGGCCTTTTCCTTCCTTGTCAAGGATACATCCGCAACACAAGCAGCATCTCCCCTCGGGGATACTCTTCCAGCTCCACGCCGCAGCAGTCTAATTACAGTACCTCCAGCAACAGTATGAATGGCTACAGCAACGTCCCCATGGCCAACCTAGGCGTTCCTGGATCGCCAGGATTTCTGAACGGCTCACCCACAGGCTCCCCATATGGAAGTAAGTACCGCATCATCCACGTGGCTCTCCAGGCCTCTCTGTCTCTGGGTTTTACTGGCATGGCTTTTGGAGGACTGGGAGGTGGAGCAGCTGCCTGCCTCAGCTTTACTAACTTATGGGGGGCAAGCCTATTCCTGATGAAATATCCTTGCTGCCCTTCGTTCTTTGCCCTCACCTGGGCTTTGATTCATTAGGCTATGAGAGGCCCTACAGGAAAGAAAGAGAATAACTGCATCTTTCTTTAGGCACTTTTAGACGTGTTAGTTTACTAATCTTTATAAGAACTTTCGGAGGTTAATATTTCTATGTTGTAGGCAAGGGAGTTTGAGTGCACAGCAGTTAGCTGACTTACCCAAGATCGCTGGTCTAGAATGTAGTGAGGCAGTAATTTTGGCAGTGATTTGAAGGCTTCAAGCTGCTTGGTCACATTATGCTAACTTTTTTCTTTGTGGCATGACTTTCCTTTCCCTCAAGCACCTCTAGAGAGGTGGAAGTTGACTGTGTGTCATGTTAGAGCACATTGAGAGAGAACCTCTTCGCCTGTGGTCTCACAGCGGAGTTAAAGGCTTGGGGAATTGTGAAAACCCATTTGGGGTGCTTTGGGAGCGAGGTCAGGAACTTACACAATAGTCCCAGGAGCTGGAGAGCATGTGCTTTTCAAACCTACACGGGGAATACTGCAGGCCAGGGGACAGGGTGACTTGGGGTGCCTGAGGGATTAAAGCCAGTGTTCTTGAAATGCTAAGTGCTGTCGCAAGGCCCACAGCCTGCCGTCTTTTCACCTAGAGTGGGTCCCTGGTGCCAGGAACAAGGGCACATCAAGGACAACACATGGCCATGTCTGCCATGGCACAGGAAGTGACGTGGCTGGGAAGTTGCATCTCACAGCCCCTGGGCCTTTGGTTTCCTGGGAGCACTCATGAGTTATTTCTGTGTCACCTGTTTAGCCAATACAGTTGACACCATGTGGCGGCACACAGCCCCAAGTAGCATGGAGGTCGTTTCTTTCAGTATAAAATTCTGTCACTACAGAGACATGAGTTCTATCTTGTATCTTGTCATATTACCCAGGTTAATTAGAGTGGCCTAAGGAAACAAATTGTGGACTGATTGGGTTCCTTGCTTGTTTTTATCCTATGTTGTTCCAAAAATATTTGGAGGATTGATAGTCCTCAAGTGGTAGTGTGACCATATAAAATAGAAACTAATATGAAAGTGTGCTAAAAGAAGGTACTGTGCTTAGAAAAATTATAAATCCAAGAGCAAAAGTAGATAACGCTCAGTTCATTCAAGGGAACAATTCACTTGGTGTGAGTGGCTTACTTTAACATTACAAAATGTTAAAGTGGGGCTGGCGAGATGGCTCAGTGGTCTAAAGCACCTACTTGGAACAAGCTGAACTA
>NDGM011245241.1:0-16653 GCA_002564305.1 Octomys mimax
TCTCTCTCTCTCTCTCTCTCTCTCTCTCTCCTCTCTCTCTCCTCTCTCTCCTTTCTTTCTTTTGAGACAGGGTCTTTCTATGTAATTCAGATTCACATTGAACTAAGTGTCCCAGCCTGGCTTCATTCTCCCAAATGCTGGGATTACAGGCCTGTCCCATCGTGCTCAGCTTAATTTGGTCTAATTCCAAGTGTGCCTTTGAGTAGCCTTGGGTCCCCAACACAGCCCCAGCATTCACTGCTCCAACTCCGCTGCTCAGGCTCATTCATTTCTGAAGCGAGTGAAGGGACTCTGAATGGGTAACAGCCATCACCAGCAGAGCCAAACAGTTGCTGGACTCTTCATTTCCCATCTCTGGTTACCTATACCATGTCCCATCTGTCACTGTGACTTCGAGGCCTGGGGCTCTGTTCTTGCCATGGCTTTTGTGAGGTGCTCCAGCCTTCCTGTCTCTGCCAACCACCTACCACCTTGACTCTTGGTTGGGACTTCTAGATTTTTTCTGCAGGATTTGACACAATGGTCCCTGAATATTGCAAGACATCTCTGCTGAGCTCCAAGGAGGGCTCAGGGCCAGTTACACAAAGGCTAGACTGCTGGCCCCTGGGCAGTGCTGCTGCAGACTGACAGCCGGTCTCACCTATCTGTCACATCTGGTCCTGACTCGGTGGAGTTAGGCTCCGTGCCCAGCGTCATCCAACAGCAGTTCCCACACTGCGACTTTCACCTGCCCATCCACAGCACATGGAGGCTCAGGGTCTGGGTGGGCAGGGCAAGGCACGTGAAGGAGGTCTGGTCCCCACACAGTGCCTGCTCCATTTTCTGCAGGCAGTAGGGACAGGGAGAATCCTGAAGAAGGGGGTTTCCTGACAGTGGCTCAAGCCTTTGCCCTGGCTGCTTTCTAACTCACCACCCCACCAAGGTCCTCGCTCCTTCCAAGGCTCCAGGCACATTCTATAAGGCCAAAGTTGGTGCTATGGGAGAGCCACGCCCACCACAGAGGGAACACTGAGAGCCCAGGCCTGCTCCAGGACATGCTCACTGGAGGTCACCGGAGAGTGACCTTTGACCCTCCAGGGGCTCCAGAACCAGTAACAAGAGCATTAGGTAGACTTGTTCTCAGCCCACCTGCAGAGCATGTGTCTGAAACCATCTGCAACATCAGCCACAACATTATCTGGTGAGACCATGTGACGGTGGCTAAGCCACTTCTGATTATTTTCCCTGCATGAGGATAATGGCCTCACTGATCCTGAGGACAGCTCCGAGAAGAAAGGCCACCAGCAGAGAGTGGGCCAGAGGTGGCCAGCTAACTGCGGGGATCCAGCAGGGGCAAGATGGGAAGCTGGGGTGACAGCCATGTTCTGGGACCCCTGAGTCAATGGCCCTTACTCAGAGCCCACAGCCACTGTCCAGTTTGGAGGCCCAGCCCTGGGAAAGATGCCTGCTTGTGGGCTGAGTGGTTCCCCAGCTTCCTGCGCCAAGGCCCTCACTCTGAAGAAGCTCCTCAGAAGGCTGCTATCCTCAAAGAGAGGTCTCCTGCCAGGCTACACATCCTGACCAGTGCCCTTATAAAAAGAGGGCATTCAGACATACAGAGGGGACACTAGGGGCACATGAGCTGAAGGAGACCATGAGAGGACACAGCAAAGGTGGCATCTGCCAGCCAGGGAGCGATGCCTCAGGGGTCACCAGCCCTGCTGATACCTGGTCTTGGACCTCTAGCCTCCGAATCTTTGAAGAAATAGAGGTCTGCTTTGCAAATCCCCAGTTCGGAGCACTCTGTGATGGTGGCTTTAAGACACGAATGTCATTCTCTCACTCTCCCTCCCTCCCCCGCCCCTTCCCCCTAAGGATTGAGCCAAGGCCTTTGCATGGGTCCCTATATCCCAAGACCCTTTCTTAATACTATGTTTTCAGTCAGGGTCTCCCTAAGTTACTAAACTCCCCAGGCTGGACTCAAACATTCATTCAGTTCTCCTGCCTCAGCCTCCCAGAGTGCCAGGGATCGCAGGTAGGAGCCATTCCCAGCTGTACCCTCATTCTTTAATTAAAGAAATTTAAGAATTGTTTTCTAAAAGTGCACATCTACTAAGAGATAGAACCAGGACTTAAAAATCACATTTCCACTCTGGTGGCCTGGAAAGCAGCCCCACGGGCCGCAGAGCCAGGCCTCGGGCAGCAGGCAGAGCAACAAGAAGGGCAAGGTGCAAAGGAGGTGCGCTCTGCAACTGGCGCGGGAAGGGAGGGGCCCTGGGAGTCCACACAAGGACCTCGAACGGAGTGCAAAAAAATTCCAGTTCTACTCTATCTGCCTTCCTCAGGAGAGTG
This sequence comes from Octomys mimax, assembly GCA_002564305.1. Classification (NCBI taxonomy): domain Eukaryota; kingdom Metazoa; phylum Chordata; class Mammalia; order Rodentia; family Octodontidae; genus Octomys; species Octomys mimax. Next base: position 2,332 of record NDGM011245241.1, read on the forward strand.
ATGTTAGTGCCACAGAGAAAGAGGCTGTTCCAACAGCGCTAGGGGCAGCTGCCTGCCCACTGTACGGTGACTCATCTTCCAAGGCCTGCAGGGAGCCCGGTATCCTGGGGGACCCACAGCTTTCTCTCTGCGGTAGCCCACAGGATGGGCCATGCTCTGCCTTGCTTGAGGTGAACCCCAAAGCCAACGCTTCTCCAAGGCGAGACCCGAGCTTGCAGCATGCCTTCCCACTTCTGCTCTAGCCTCTGTGTGTTGCAAAGACAAGACTGGACATGGTTCAATGCTGGTGTTCAGCTGTGACAGGCTCCGGGAGGCGACCTTTGAGCCTCCTCACTCTCTCTGGTGCAGGTGGGCTTGCAGCTTCCTGCTGAGCAGACCCAAGTCCAGAGGCTTGGCCTGGGAATCTGTAGGCAGAGACTTCGGGGCAGGTGTCCAGGGCAGGACTTGGAGAGAAGGTCTCTGTCCATGGGCTGGGGTCTAAGGTGCCATAATGTAATAAGCCCACCTTGTGACCCATTGAGCAGAGCAAGAGAGATGGGCATGAGGGGAGGTCCAACTTGGTGACCTCAATGCCATATTCAATGGTGGGTGCTACTTGGGCATGTCACCCACTGTAGAACAAAGCGAAATATGTGAAAGTAGGCATACTGCGGAGGGGTGGCCCAGTGACAGGGACTAGGGCTGGATATGACCAGAGTCTGAACAGGGATGATGGAGATAGGATGTGCAGTGCAAGAGCTGAGAGGATGGGGGTGGCAGGGAGGCTGGCATCTGGCTGGAGCGGGTCAGGCCCACCACACAGGGCCACCTGAGAGAGATGTGCCACCTGTCAAGAAACAGTAGCTGACACCCCTGCAGACAGAGACCCCGAAGGAGGAAAGATAATTGTATCACCTGGTGGCAGCAGCACTCTGACAAGCCCCGGGAGCATCTAGAGATGGCACCTGTCACCCTGAGCCAGAGACGACCGCCAACCCCAGGATGGACAAGGCTAGGCTGGTCACCATCCTCCTCCTCCACCCTTGCCACAGGGCATCCAGCGCCAACTTTTCCCCCATTCACATGCTGGAAAAACATTTAAAGAAGGGGAAGTCGAAGGGGTGCTAGGCACAGGGGCACAGCCAGACCCCAAGTTGGGCTGCTCAGGCCCCGGCCTCTCCCGCATGCTCTCCCTGTCTCTCCCCAGCCTACCCAGGCTCAGCACTTTCTGCGAGCTCTCATTGAGGTGGCCAACCAGTCACCAGAGGCCACCTGTAGAGGACTGGAGGCCTGGTGACCAGCCTCTCTTCCTGTGTGACACCAGATACCAGAATCCATTCTATCCTCTCTCAACTGACAGTTCCTCGCTTCTCTTCTAGCATAGCTCTTTTTCTCCAGCTTTTTTTGCACTCTCCTCTCTCCTCTCTCCCCTCTCTCTTGTCTCTGTCCATCCGTCTGTCCGTCTCTGTCTGTCTGTCTGTCTGTCTATCTCTCTCTCTCTCTCTCTCTCTCTCTCTCTCTCTCTCTCTGAGACAGGATCTCACTGACTTGCCCAGGTTGGCCTTGAACTTGCACTCGACTTGCCTCAGCCTCAGGAGCAGCTGGGGCTGCAGCTCTGTGACACCACACCTGCCTCAGCTGTTGAGCACTTCCTGGCAATCTTCATGCTGGGCTTATTATCCCTGTTTTACTGATGACAAAGGTAGAGCCGCAGTGAAAGCCACATCCACTGGTGCTGCCTGTCCGCCTAGCATTGTGTTCCAGTGACCTGGGCCCCTAGCGTTCCAGAAACAAGACCCATACCTAGCTGGCCACTGGCCATCTGCATGCCAGTGAGTGTCCACCTCCCAGCCTGGCCTCCTCTCTCTCTTCCCCTGCCAATGGTTCTTTTGTATTTTCCTCCATCGAGCTCCTCCTAGCAGCAATCTTTCTTTCACTTCCACTTCCCCCATCTTCCTCCATTTTAAAAAGCCCACAGTCTCTCACTGGAAATGTCCCCAGGTAAAGATGAAGCAGCCATGCCCACCACCTCTTCAAGCACCACTGTCTCCTTTCAGATCTCTTCCAGGTGACACATCACAAAGCCACTCCCTCTCCAGGCAGCCAGAGGGAGGAAACAAGCCTCCCTGAAGGCAGCCAGGTGCCAGGCTCAAGGACAGAAGGCCACTCAACTGGGGACAGGAACACCAGTGCTGAGCCTGGGACTGCATGTCTGTCCCCAGGGCCAGGGTCAGGGTACACTGAAATTGCCCATATTTAGAATTTCAGGGACTTAGGGGACTGGCTGACCTCACACCAGAGGCTCAAAACCATTATGGCAGAAAGATGTGGACCCCAGCATCTGGCAAATGCTGCTAAGAAGGGCTGCACCCAGGCTTGCCAAGGGCTGGTTCTGCCACAGTTACCAGCCCACAACCAGGCAGGGTCAATAACCCTTCCTGGAAAGCTTGGTGGCTCTCTACACAAATGAGAAGAACCTAGTTCATAACTTTGGACCTGCTCTTGTCCCCCACCACAAGCCCCTATCTGTGCAGTCAGAACCAGCCTCCTTAAGCCAAATGTGAATGCAACAAAGAAAGTAATGTCCTTTCTAAACATCTGCTGAACCGCGATCTTGCAGTGAGTCATTTCAGGTCTGTGTCCTTTCAGCACCATCTTTCACAAGGACCAACATGCACACTGTCCTCGCACTTCTATATCTGGAGGTTGATCCCCATGAGGGTTGCATTGACCCAAGGGCCAGAGAGGACAAGGTGGTGTCCACCATCCATGACCTTGACCCTTAAGACTGACATGTTTGTGTGACTGGGAAGGTTGGGGACAAAGTGGCCTGGGACTAACACAGGAAGAAGGATTGGGGTGTCTCAGGCAGGCTGAAATCTCTGGCTGGAGAAATAGCTCTAGGCAGACCATTTGAACCTGGCCTCCAGGAGGGTAGCATCTTCACCAGTTTCCAGTAAATACCTTTTCTTTGCCTTGAACCCATGCATATCCTAGCATGTGCTACTTTCTAACAAGTTTGCAATAAAGGTTACACCCTGCCTCTGCCCCGCAGCTACTTTTGTCCAGACTGTAGACTTGGCATCGGCCACAAATACCACAGCCATCCTTCTTATGAATCCAAGGAGCAATAGGCTGATTCACAGTGCGGACCATGGAGCTCACAGCAGAAATACCTTTCCAGTATCAAGTGGTCAGATGTTACCGAAGTAGGGTGTGAACTCCAGCCTGTGTGAATCCAAAACTCAAATTCCCTTTCCAGTCACTGGGAAAATAGTAGCGCTCCTTCCTCCCCGACACAATAATGATGCCGCATTCTGGTTTAGACACAGGTTTCCTGTCATTCTGCTCATCACCCGTCAGCCCTCGGGTCACCTCTGAAGACTGTCAAGGTCAAATGTGTGGTCTGAGGGCTGAGGACCCAACTGAGGCCAGAGTGTTGGGACTACTTTGTAGGTGATGGCACCCCCATCCTGGGAATCTTTCTTGCCTGGATTCCTGGAATGGGCTCCTAACCATCTCCCCAGTCTGCCCTTGTCACAATACTCTGCTCACGCTACAGCAGTCAAAGTGACTGAGCCACAATATGTCCCACCATGTGGCTTTCTAGGCCTCTAAGCCACGAGTGTCACTGCTTTCCTGGCTTTCACTGGGGAGGAGATACCTTCCCGTCATGTTGAACCCAGAGGTGACCACGACCAGGGTCCAGGCTAGGCTGTGGGCCATGTCCAGCACCACCAAACCATGCTGTTCCAAGAGAAGGGCAGCAGAGTGTTCCTGGTGCACTCTCCAAAGCCAACCAGCTCTGCCACATGATGCGGGCACCATGCCAACCTCTTCTCTGTAGAAGCTGGACGACAACTGCACACCACCCATGCATGAACCGTGGGACTGAAGGAGCGGTTGCATAACACGATGCCCCCATGAGTGGTTACAAGTGGAGCCCACAACCAGGAGCCTGGGAGGGCCACACCACCTCCAGCCTCTGTCCTTGCTCACCTAGAGCCCTGCTCCCTGCCTCTCTCTCCCTAGCCACCTCCTCTCATCCTTCAGGCTCAGGCCAGGCACAGGGGAGACCCCGGGGTGCACAGGGGTGGACATCTTGGGCTGACCTTGTACATTCTCCTTGTTCATTGCTATTTTACAGCCTCGCTTTCCACGGAGTCTGTCTCTGCCTCCCCTAACTGTAACTTCCCTTTGGATGGAACTAACATTGAGTCTCCAGAGTAGAAAAACTTCCCATTGTTCCTGCACAGAAGTCACTCAGCAAATCTTTCCTGAACAGAAGCTTCACAGACGCTCTTCTAAGCACTGCTCTGTGCAAACCCGGGTGGGTAGCCCTGCTGCTGACGCCCTGACCGAAGGACGCTATAACCGCAGGGCTCTTGCGGCCTGTGCTGCCTGTGCTGGGAGGGCAGCACTGCTTGGATAGCTCCTTAAACCTGCCTGCCCCATTACATCAGTTGCCTGTGGCTGCTGTAACAAATGGCCACAAATTTATTGGCTGAAAACAACGCAATTTACATCGCAGGAGTGTGGAAGTCAGGCTGGGCCCTGCAGGGCCAGCAGGGCAGGGCGCCCCCTGGAGGTGCCAGGGAGAATCCACGCCCTTGCTTTGCCAGCTTCTAGCAACTGGTCTTCTTGCATCTCTAGAGTCACAGCATAGCGCCTTCAGTCTTTCTGCTTTCAATCTTTATATATTGATTTCAAACACTCTTTCTTGTCACACTGATTCCTGTCCCTCTGATCTCCTCCTACCTTTGTATCAGGTCCAATGGGTTAATCAGAGCGATCTCTTGTCTCTAAGCCCTTATCACTTCTAGACAGTCCCTTTTGTACACTGTGGTATCTGTAGGTGCTGAGGTCAGGAGGCAGCATCTTGGGGGCCACGGTCAGCCAGTAAGATCCACAACCACCCACCCAACAGCAACAATCATTCTTAACTGGGTGACCTCACCCTCGGGGACATCTGATGGTGTCCAGCGGCATTTGGCTCCCTGTAACTCAGGCTGTGGTGACCTTGGCCTCTGGCAGGTAGAGTCCAAGAATGTCTCTAAATAACCTTCCATGCACACACAGAAAGCTCCACCACCAACGATCTGGCCCCAAATACAGTAGCTCTGAGGTGAGTCCCATGGGGTAGGGAATTTTATTTCCTGTGTTCTTCAGTGTTGGAACAGCTGGAGATGTGTTTGACCTTTCCAAGGAGATGGATGTCCTGGAAGAGGCCCTTGGGGTATAGACACAGGGAAACCCATGTTAGTTCCTAAACAAAGGTCCATCTCCTGATCTGAAGCACATGCTCCCAGATGTGTTTCTCCAGTAGCTTCCAGGGAAGCAGGGATGGTGGGAAATACTGCTAGGCCCCTCCAGAACATAGCCTGGCCCACGGTGGTGCCAGCCAGCCCTGAAAGGAGCTTCAAGGTCACTGACAACAGGAAAGCTAACTCCAGCAGTGGTTTCACTTGCTTCCTCCCTCTGAGATGCTGCCAGAGATAAGGAGACACCATCTCCCAGGGGCTGGACGAAGGCAAGGCTCAGAGAATGCACGGAGGAAATATCAGCCCCCCAGCAGGCGCAGCGTGAGCTAGCGGGGCAGGGCCATCTGCCCTCCCATAGGTCCCCTAAGCCTGTTGGCATCCAGGAACACACGGCTAGCCTGGTTCAATGCCCTGATGCTTCCAGAACTGACAGTGGATGGTAGGGAAGCTAGAAGCCCTGGCAGGGACATGGGCTATGCCACAGTATCCCCAGCTTGCTCTGATTGTGTGGCCCTGGGCAAGGGACTGCCAAGCGTTAGTTATTGTTTGTGGAATATAAAGTCTGTAGGTACATCTTTGCTTATATAATAAGTACATACAAAACACACTCTATATATTCTCCATATATGCATATTTTAAGTATATATTGTATGTATACATATATATAGCTCATATATAGAGAATATGTAGAGTATGTGTAAATATATATTCTTATTTTTAATATATACACATGATATATATGCACACACAACATAAATATATATATATATTTTATATTACTCAGGTATCTATTTATTGTCACCTGTTTCTACCTAATTGTGAGCCCCCAAGAGGCAGGGACCTCTGCCCATTTTGTTTATTTTCATGCCCAAAGCCTGGCATGGAGCATCCCACCACCCTGGGCATACTCTGGAAGCAGATAACAGTAGGTGAGATTATTATTTTTTTATTTTATTTTTTGTTTAATGTATTTTGTACAGGGTCTCACTATGCAGCTTGGACTCATAGTGATCCTCCCATTCTCAGCCTCTCCAGGTCTGGGATTACAGATGTGTGCCACCACACTCAGACCTGGTGGCTGGTTCAGCGCTCCTGGGGGCAGGGCTAGCACTGTGGTGCCGGGGATCAAACTCTGGGCCCTGTTTGCCTAAGCAGGTGCTTAGTCCGCTGAGCTATCTCGCCAGCCCTGTGAGATTATTCATTAAAAAGGCAAGAACACGGCACAGAGAGACCCACGAGTCCTGGGCACTGGGGGTCTGAAAGAGATGCGCCTGTGGGGAAAATGCCTTCACTCCAGCCAAGGCCCCACTGTCACTTTAGAGGGCAGAGAGTCAACACTGGCTGCTGCCTGTGGGGTGCTTCCTGTGTGTCCAGAGCACAGATGCCACCTACGTCTCCCATCCCCTGGCACAGAGCGATTAGCTATGGTTTGCAAATGAGGCCACTTCCAGGAGAAGGGGGAAAGGGGTTCCCTGCCAGAGGGATGTGCTGTGAGGGTGACACACAAATCCAGGCCAGGGGCAGCATGGGAACTGTACCGGGGCCAGTAGGAGGCAGCACTTTTCTTCCATGTGACAGTTCCAGAGGCGACCAAGGGAACAAGCAGAGAAGGGCTCTGAGGGCATGGCAGCAAGGAAGACTTGCTCTGGCTCTCCTTGGGGCCTGCAGCATTGAGCAACTGTTCTGATGCCCAGTTAGCTGCAGCCTGTCCGGAGTCTGGGCTTTTCAGGGCTGATGGCCATGTCTGGCAGAGATTTACTGCTTCCTCCTCAGTGCCAGAGCTGCCCAGGTCGGAAGGGGCCTCAGAAGCTCTGCGGTGGCCCAGAGGAGATGGGAGCAGAGTTGCCCAGGACCTCTTGCAGCAGCCAGCTCAGCTCAGCAGCCTTTGCACACACGGTGCCCTCTTAGCCAGTGGCTTCCCTGTGCAGACCATAGGCAGGAAGATCTCACTGAGGAGGGCTCTGTGCAGCAGGCCTGGGGGGCAGGGCTGAGCTGGGCTTAAAGAGGACTCCCTGCCTGGGCCTGGACCCCTGGTACCCGGGACTCGTGCTGACTCACCTCCTCTTCTGCCTGCCTCTGGCCCTCCAACACAAGCAGCTCCCATTACCCAGGGCCTCTCCTCTGTCTTCCCTCCTTCTGCAACCCTTTCCTCCAGATGGACACACCTGCTCCCTCCCACCTGTACGTCTCTGCTCCAAGGTAACCTGCGAATGCTTCCACCTGGCCAAGGGGTGTGAGTGGCTCTGCTTCCCTTCCTCTCGGCTTGCTCCTTTGCGCCCCTCATGGCTTGTTATTCTCCGACATGCGAGACAAAATGTTTGCTTTGCTTACTGCCTGTCTCTCATCAAGAGAGGCAGGCGCCGCGAGGCAGGGGTTCTGTTTGCTTTGTTCTCACTGTATCTGTCTCCAGCTCCTAAAAGCGCGCCAGGACATGCAACAGATTAATAAGCACTTCTTTGCTGGTCACTGCCCAGGCCTCTGTCCTCGCTGCCCTGGAGCCTTGCCCCGGGGCACCACCTGCTGAACCCGTAGCAATGTTCCTCTTTATGCTGGCTTGCCATGCACAAACATGACCACGTGGCCAGTCGCTGCTCCATATGTACTGACTGTAAGCAAATAAATGGAGTTCTCCATTCTTGGATTTTTCTGCCACTTGATGGTGACCCTCCCTGTCCCCAGTTGTTAGGGGAAACCTCCTTGGAAGGCTTGATTTGGACTGGACTGAGGCAATTTAGCAAGTTCTGTGACTTTGAAAAGGAAACACTTGTTGCTGTGGCCTGGATAAGGGGTCCTGGGGGACCACACCAAGCAAATGCACCATGACATTGGCTCAAGAGGAGAACAGGAGGCAGATTCAGGGAGAGACTCTGGGCGGATGCATCTGTCTGTGTTCTAGCCAGAGAAGAAGATCCTGTATTGAGGTGCTTCTCCATCTCAGCAAAGATGAAGAGGCGGGACAGTCAGGAGCATGAACGGACTTGCACATCTTCTCCTTAATTTATCTGCTGGTGGCCACAGCATAGGAATACAATAGGCAGCCTAGAAGTTGGGAGCAAATGCTCTTGGTCCGAAGTCAGAGCACCCCAGACCTGGTCCAGCTGCCATCCAGAAGAGCTACAACCAAGGAGAGTCCCACCAGGCAGTGCCAGGTGCATGAGCAGAAGGGGGCACACATGCCCTGTGGCTCTGGGTAAGGCGAGTCATTGCCCAGTGTTGTTCGATGCCATGAAATGGCTGTTTCAGGAACAAATCTGACTTCCTGTTTATGAGGGAACAAAGTGGGAAACTCGTGGCCATGGTGAGCAGCACAGACCTAGGATCTCCAGCCCCCAGTCAGGCCAGCATTGCTTCAGGGTGGCAGCCTCACACTGCTGTGACCAGAGTTCCAGGCAATGCCTGCAGTGGTCAGAAGGTGGTCCCAAGCTCATGTGTTGGAAACCAAATCCTCAGCTGCACAAGTAAGTGGTATTTGGGAGTGGAGGCTTTTGGAGGCTTCATGATTAGAGCAGTGGCTTTATGAAAAGGACAAGAGAGACCCAGGCTGGCATGCTTGTTCGGTCTCACCATGCTGCCCTGCACCACACTACGATCTGCGAGGAGCCCACACCCAATGCTGGTGCCACACTCTTACCTTCACAGCCTCCAGAGTCGTGAGCTAAAGAAAGATCCATTCTTCCTCAATCACCCAGTCTCTGGTATTTTGTTTTAGCCACAGAAAGTGTCAGCCAATGTGCACGTGAATAGGATTGGAAAGGACCAGAGAACATTTCTCACTTAAGAAAAAGAAATGCTCAAGAGGATAGACATTGGCGCCACCCCTTTCAGGGAGAGCAAAGAAGGGAGGCAATGCAGGAATCCAGCAGCCAGCAGTGAGAGTTCTTGCTCTCTCCCCAAGTGAAGCCTGGTCGGGGGACTGAGCCATGGGAGCTGAGGCTTCCCACAAGATGCTCTTCACCCTCACCAAGACAGGAAGCAGCTCATGAAGCTGGCAGCTAGACACAGCACAGCACGTTAGCCCAGTGCAAGCAGGAAAGGGGGAAAGGTCACTTGCCTTCCTGAATCACTGTTGGTCAGAGCTTTTGCTAGAAAAAGAAGCAGGTGTGCAATTCCAGTACAAGTCAGCAGAAGGGCTTGTGATTTCAGAGGAATCTGCCAGTGGAGTTAAGAAAGAAGAAACTAGTAGGGTGGTTGACACCAAAGACACAGAAAGAGCGGTGCTTTGTTGTATCTCAGACACATCTGTGTAAGGGACAATCCACGCTTGGCTGCAGGGCCTCATCTTCTCTCACATGTCTTCGTCTCAGCAAAATGCTTGCATGGATGCCAGTATAACCCTAAGATCTGTGCTTATGAATGGTTGGGTGGGGACGGCAAGGCCTCTGCCTGTCACACTGCCATCCCAACTGCAGGCCAGGGTGGCAAGGCAGGGGATCCCTTCATGAGTGCCTTCCTTGTTATATGACCTCGGGCAACTTCCTTCCCTGTCTGCATAGCCACCTTCCAGTGGGAGTGACAGCCACCGTGGGTGACACTTCCCCACTTGCGGAATCCCAGGACACCTGTAAAGTGCCACATGACAGAGTGCCCCTTAGGAGGACAAGTCACAGCCTGCTTTGCTCATCTCCAAGAGAATTCAGCCCCCAGGAGGAAGCACATCCTTGACATGTCCCCCTAAGCAGGGCTGCTCTGCACCCTACCAGCTCTGTTTCCCATCACTGTACCTCCAAATTCCAGTCCCAGCCCAATCTCCAACCCCATCCAGGGACCTCCTGTCACATCCCTGGTTAAGGGTTGAGGGGTCCCTGCAACCTCTGAGGACACCTGTGGCTTCCTCTGGCTCCTGTGAGACAGAAGTTTAAGAAGACCTAAGGAATGTGCACCATATTGGATGTATGACGCACTGGGACTCACAGCCAAACTTCTCACTGATTTGGCCAACTGATTTGGACAAGTCCCTTGGTCTCCCTTGGGCTTCAACTTTCTCCCATCTGTAAAATAAAAGTGGGAAGCTACGTATTTGCTGGAGTCCCAGCTTCCAGCACAAAGGCTGACATTTTATGTGCAAGGCAGCAGGAGGACAGGCAGCCTTCAAAGAGGCTGGACTCCCTTTGTCTCTCAGCAGTGTCAGTCCTTGAGTTTTCAAGGCCAGAATGATAGTGAGTCCTTATGTGTCATCATTTCCCCAGAGTGGGTGGCCATGACATCTATGTCTGGACTTGGAATGGGAATGGCCAGGCAAGGACATGACTTGTGTGTCACTAGCAGAGCTCTGGGTCTGATACAAAGGTCCTCAGTCTCAGGCCTGTTCCTTGGCTGGTCATGCTCAGCTGTCTCCACAATCACTTTGCAGAGGTGACTCAGGCAGGAAGCTCTGACAGAACATTTTCAAATCACCAGGCTACAGCAGATGTGCGGTGGGTGATAGGCAGAGGCATCATCTCTGGCCCAGCCGTTGTGATTATAGCGACACCTGGAGGCCACATACACCCACACATCAGTGCTGATGGGCATACACTGGTCCCCAGCTGGGCCACAGTGATGACAGTCACTCCTCCCTCTTTGCATCAGGGACCTGCTCCCACACAGTTCTTGCAAGGCTCTCTCTTCCGGACTCAGCCATAGTTGTCTTGTCTAATAGCACAGACTTTGGGTAAAGGCCTGTCTCCACTCCCAAGCCTATGGCCTTGGGCATGGTGCTCAACTTCTTTGGGCCTCAGCATGTATCATCATCCATAGAATGTGAATAGTAAAATATGTCTGCTTCAAGAGCTGCCTGCCAGGGGACTTCAGTGGGTTCATCAACTCATACATGCTAGGACTAGATGTTGGTTCTGAGCTCCCCAAGTCTTAACGAGTGTTGCCAACCTAGCCACCACTAGCACCACCATTTCTCACATTTCCTGCAGGCAGTGCACCCAATTGTCCTCCTGCTCAGAGCTCCTCCTCACCTACCCTCCAGGCTCTCAGGTCCTGTCTCTTGGTACTTGTAGTTCTAATGCCCATCCTTCTCCTCTAAGTGAGCTCCTACTCATCTGTCAAGACCCAGACTGAATGTTACCCCCCCTGTGATGTCCCCAGAATCATTTCTCCTCTGTGTTCTCAAAGATCCAGTGCCTAAGTTTCAAAATCTAAAATGCAGAGCACTGAACTCTAAACTCCTGAAGGGTGGGTGACCTTTCAAACTCATTCCAAACACATCTAGGCCATGATAGGACGAAGGGGAGGTAGTGGCCAGAGTCCCATGAGGAAAAGGACTTGGCCACTTCAGCACTCTGAGGGTATGAGTCCCCCAGCCTGACCCTGGGCAAAGTTCACTCAAGCATCAGAGAAGCTCAAGAGGAAGGAAAGGTGATGTAAAGGTGATGCCAAGTCTCAACCATACCCAGCCCCAGACTCACTGTTATGGTTTATATTTAGATGTCTCTGAAAGCCTCACGCAGTAATGGAGTAGGCTTATAGAGTTTGTGACTGACTCATGGTCCAATGCTGGGAGTATGGGTATGGCTGCTATTCCCACCCTGGGGTGGGAATACTGCATACAATATAAGGGAAGGAAAGAGGCTTACTCTCTTACTCCTCCCTTTTTGCTTTGTTGCTTTTGTTGTTTTCTGCTGCCGTGAACTGTTGTTCTCTGCCATGTTCCACTCTACGTGGAGCCTGCTAATTAAGGGCTGAAACCTCCACAAACTGTGAGCTAAAAAAACTCTTTCCTTTTTAATTTTGGGTGCTGGGTATTTTGTCTCAGCAATGAGAGAAAAGTAATGAAGACGGAATTTGGTACCAGGAGTGGGGTCATTGCTGGAACTATACCTGATCCTGTGATTTAAGAGCCTTTGGGAACGGCTTGTGGAAAGAGCTGGTAAATATTCAGACATGCCACCTGAAAGAGTAGTGCTAGAATGCTTTAGGCTGTTTGTATGGGAGGTTCTCCTAAGAGCTCAAAACAAAAGGCTGATAAATATCCTGCCAGTAAAGACCAGGCTCTGGAGGTTTCTGCTGGCCAGAAGGACTGCACTGGCTGCTGGACTCCAGATGATGCATGTTATGGCTTGGCAAGATGTTTGTCTGCATTTTGCTCATGCCTGGAGGTTTTGCCTGAGACTAAGATTGAGGGTGGTGGGCTAATTAATCTGGCAGAAGAAATTTCAAGGCAGTTGAGTGTTGAGGCAAATGCATGGCTATTGTTGAAGCCTTTTAGCCAAATTTACCTTACAAATCAAAAGCAAAGAGCCCAGTAGGATGATTTAAAATATTATGAGTTTGGCCAGAAAATAAGCTTCAGTAAAGCTGTGGACTGCAAAGACAGAGCTAAGGAGATCTTGATTGCTGGTAAGGTGAAGGAATAGACAAGATGGCCTGAGCGCATCACAAGAAGCATCAAAACTGCAAAGGTGTAAGAGTTTGCTCTGAGAAACAAGCAACAGAGCATCACATTCCAGAATGGTCAAAGCAGCTGCAGCAGATTCTAGAATGGCTGTAGCACAAAGAATTTGTTCCCCAGAACTGGATTCACAGTGCTCAGCAATCCACGCACTCAACCCTTACAGCCAAGAGGGGAGGAAGAGGGACTACTGTTCCAGCTGCCTGCAGACCTGGGCAGCATCCACATGGCTCTGGTTTTAGGGTCAATAAGGAATGTAGGAGTTGTGGGGTTAAGGTGGCTTCTACTTTGATTTCAGAAGGCCTGGGAGGCCAGGCAATGTGCTCCTGAGAGGGCCATTTGTGAAGTTGTGAAAGAGAAGACAAAGGTTCAGTGAAGACCCAGAAGGTTGGAAAAGCCAGGAGAGTGAATCATCTAAGGAAAGTTACAGGGAGCAAGCAAAACAGGCTGAACAGAGAAGCCATGGGAGCTACAACCACTGGAAGTGCCAGAGGGCCAGAGCCACACAAGTCCTTTGGAGCCCACAGTTTACCACAGATTATTTCAGATGTTCCACATGGAACTACACAATTTAATGTTTGTTCTGTTGAAACTTGGATTTGCTTTGGTTCCATTCCTTTATATCCCTGTTGGTGACTTTTGGAATGGAAGTATCTTGTGCTATCGAATGCTAGAAGTGTTCAACTTTCTTTACATTTGCACAGGGGTCCACAGCTCAGAGTTTGCCTTAGATCTCACAAGGAATTTGGGACTTTGACTTTTCAGCAACACTGAAATTGTTAGAATTTTGGCAACTTTTAGAGATGGACTAAATATCTTTTGTATAAAGGGATATGTATGAGTCTTTCAGGAGCCAGGAGCATAATGTCATGGTTTGTGTCTAGATGTCCCACCAAAGCCTCATGCGGTCATGGGGTAGGCTTCTAGACTTTGTGACTGATTGACGGCCCAATGCTGGGATCACGGATGTGAGTGTTACACCCACCCTGGGGTGGGTAACTGCATACGATATAAGGGAGGCAAAGAGACTTGCTGTTTTGCTCCTCCCTTTTTGCTCTTGCTGTCTTGCATTTTCTGCCACTATGAACTGTGGCTGCCCTCTCTGTCTTGGGGCCAACTGATTATGGACTGAAACGTTCACGAACTGAGCTAAATAAACTTTTTCCTCTTCAATTGCAGGCATCAGATATTTTGTCTCAACAATGACAGTACAGTAACCCAGGCACCCACTCTTGCTAAATGCCCAGTTAGGAACCATCCCTTCCATCAGTATGCACCTCAGGCCTTTCTTGTCCCATGGTTCTCTCTCCAGAACAATCTCTGATGTGCCCACTTCTCAACTCCCCAACTCCCCTGGGTTCCAACCTCTTACATCCTGTTATGGTTTTTGTCTAGTTGTCCCCCTAAAGCCTCATGAAGTCATGGGCAGACTTCTAGAGGTAGTGATTAATTCGTAATCTAATGCTGGGATTATGGGTATGAGTGATACACCCACTATGGGGTGGAGAGCCTGAATGAAATATAAGGAAGGGAGAAAAGCTTGCCACTGCTGCTGCCATGCCCTTTTGTTCTTGCTGTTTTCTGCCACCATGAACTGCTGCCTTCTTCCATGTGCCACTCTGCCTTGGAGCCAGCCATGTATGGACTGAAACCTCCACAAACTATGAGCTAAATAAACCTTTCCTTCCTTAATTTTGGGTG
>NDGM011245243.1:11811-22930 GCA_002564305.1 Octomys mimax
GCCAAGCTTGTTCCAAGTAGGTGCTTTAGACCACTGAGCCATCTCACCAGCCCCCTATCCATTTTTTAAGCACTATCTCTACATTTCTTCCATATCTACACATCCCAAATTTTTTTACCGGCTTGATTTTATAAAATTCACAGTAATCTTTCTACGGTAATGTAATTATAGGTTTAATCTCTTCCTTGGAAAATAATGTTCTAGTAGCTAAAAAATAAAAGATAGAACTGTTGCCTTCAAAACTATGTAGCCTGGCATTAATATGACCTGGGCTCAGATGTAAAAGCCCAACAAATTAAAATCTGAAATCTGTCATGGGCTCAGAAGTATAGTAATATCACTGATAACCCAGATGACTTCTTTATGAGTCTATGATTCACTTTTCTGTGACTCAAAATTTGGCCAAGAATATAAAGGGAAAAAATTGTTCGAAATTGCTTAAACAAATAGAAAGGTAAGTTGTCTGCCAGGATTTGTGGGCCATGTACCTTTCAAAGAAAAGTGTGTAGGGATATAAATAGAATGAGTTCAAAGAGATCTTTAGATGTGTGAAGCAATGTGTATACTATGCTTTCCCCTATGCCCAAGGAAAATAGCCAATTTGTGTGTGTGTGTGTGTGTGTGTGTGTGTGTGTGTGGATAGACTACGCAGCATGTAGTTTATGGACACACATTTTAAATTTGCTTGGATTTAAGTAAACCATTTAACTACTGGTACATCTCCTTTTATAAAGATAATTATATCCTGTTGTATGGATGTCCCACAAGAGCCTCACAGACTCATAGGCTGGGGCTTGAGGAAGGTGATTGTATCATAGAGACTTAGAGAAGGCTTGCTGTCAGAAGGTAGGCTCTGACCAGAAAAGGGAGATCAACCCGGGTATAGCCTGGAAGGGTATGTCCCTCTCCCCAGCTCTACCCTTCCCTTTCTTCTTCCTCTCTGCCATAAAGTAAGCAACTTCTCCTTCACCTCTGCTGTGCTGTCCTACATTGGATACAAAATAAAGCATACCTCTCTTACATTATAGATTTCATCATGTGCTTTGTCTCGGCAAGGAAGAAAGTGACTAACATACATGATCTGCCCATTAGCTTAGAAAAGGACACTTCACCTTTTGGCCTTTTCCTGCCTCGGGTTTTCTGATGTCTGAATGGGGGCTGAAATACAAATACATTCATTCTAGCTTCCACACTGGATCGCACAAAATAACTCCTCCTGATCAAGACAGAAAGATCCAGCTGTTAACCACAATTTTTCCGTATACCAACGCAATGACCAAGACACCATACAATCACACAGTAGTAGGCTCCTCCTTCCCACCTACTGCCATTTGGAGAATCTCTCTAGAGTATAGTGCAGGCTGTCTGTCACTAGTTGGATCAACATTCTATGTAGCTTCTCACTGGGGATATCATCTACAGACTCCACATACCTCTCCTATTCAACTTACCATTGAAAGCTTTGCACATCGCATACACACCTATCTGTTCAGTTTCATCTCTTGTGCTTCCTCACTTCACTGCCACAAAATATTTCTGTTTTCCTGGACCTGCACCCGGTCAGAGCAGTGCTTTTGTTTTGCTTTGCCCTCTACCAGGAATGTGTCTCTCTCCTGGCATTTTTAAAAATGTTACAGTCCTAAGAATCTTTCAAGTTTCAACTCCACCTCATCCTTTCAAAGCCTCCCCTCAATCTTATAGTTTGATTATTGCTCCTCTAGCTCCTGATATAGAATCATGAGAAATACAATACCAGTTTCTTTCTTTCTTTTCTTTTTTTTTTAAAAGTACTTTGTACTGGGCCTTACTGTGCAAGCTGGACTCATAGTGATCCTCCTATTTTCAGCCTCCCCAGGGATGGGACTACAGGTGTACTCCACCACATCCAGACTCAATGACCAACTCAGCATGCCTGGGGGTGGGTCCAGCGAGGTTCATGGTGCCGGAGATCGAATCTCATCCTTGTGCTTGCCAAAACAGGTGCTTAGTCTGCTGAGCTATCTTGCTGACCCCACTACCATTCTCTTTAAGGTACCGCATTTTGGAATCTGGTGTAAGAGTGTGGGTCATGCTTGACTGATATAATATATGTAAAAGTTCAATGGTTGAGTCACTGAGATTTCGAGGCAAATAGACCAGTTCCACTTCCTTTCACTGATTTATACTACTGATGGATTTTAATGATACAAAATCACCACACCAAAATTACTCTAAATAACATTGAGTTTCTCCTTCTATTTCTCATCTCAAGTTGCAAATGTGACCAGACCCCATCACATTTCTCTTTATTCTTTGCCATCCATATAATCTGATTCTGTCTCGATGACTCAATTGTTCATCCAGCCTTAACTGATAAAATCTTATCAGTCAGTCTGAGGTCACAAAGATAGAGTAGATATGTTCACTGTTCATGAAGTTCATACACAGTCTAGGGAAGGCATATTCATCTAATCCTGTAGGGTGAGTACTATCATGGAGGCCAATACAAGACACAGAGAAAACAGAGAAAGGAATGATGACCTCTGGGTTTTGAAGAACAGATTGTGGTAAACAGTATAATAAGAATCAGTAAATGTTGTAGATAAAGTGATATATAACTGAAACAATTTTTCAGGTGGACATGTGATTTGCAACCTTTTACTGAAGAAATAATTTTTGGACAAAGCTATAGAGTTCAGTGGCAGTGTGCAGTATTATTCAGTGTGATGTGGTTTATACCATGAAGGCCCTGATTTCCCATATTGAGCAAATTAAACTTCTATTTTTAATACTATAGATACATATTTAATGCTTTTGAGGAGAACCATTACATAGTTAGCTTTGTATTGAGATTTTAAAAATACTAATTAGAAGTTCTTGACAGTAATTTTGGAAAGAATTGAAAATATAAAAATACAGAGTCAAGGGGGAAGAAGACAAAGAAACAAACAGCACTAATTTGAAGGTAACAATCAAAGTTCTAGATGGATTATACGTAGGGAGCATCAAAAATGAGAGCTAGGATAAAGCTCAGTTTCTAGTTTGAGTGTCAGAAGAGGCAGATAAAGGTCCTAAGTTGAGCATCAGCTCAGTTGAGTTTGAGGAATCTGAGGGTACCTTTGATGTGTCCATGCCAATCTTCCAGATGGCTTACTTTTAAAGCCATGGTGGGGGTGGATGTTCAAAATAATAAGAAAGGGGGGAGATAAATGAGTCCACATAATCCCTGCATTCATTTGTTCTGGTTCCAACACTGAAATGTTTAGAATGATGGGTTTTTAAACTGCCAAACTAAGTACCTAATATTAAGAGAAAAAAAAGAGGTTGTCTTTTCATATTCTTGACTGTACTCTGAATGCTCCCAAATGAAAGCTTCCCAGTCAGTTCTCCTCTTGCTGTAGAATGGAGAAATTGGTACTTGTGAAATGCTGAAGCTTTAAAAAAAAACTGCATTCTAATCCCTAAAACAATCCCCTGAAAATTAGTATAATTATCCTAATTTTATAAATGAGAAACCCCAAAACCCAGAGAAGTCAACAGACTTTCTCAAGTTCCCCCAAAGATGCCAGGTATAAATCTACAGCTGTGAGGTTCTAAAGTCTACACTTCTCCTATTACATGAAGTTGGATGTCAACTACTCAGGGAATACATTGGCTCCAGCAATCAGACTCAAGAAAATAGTCAATTACAGGAAGACCAAAGGGTCTTCCTAACCCTTAAGCTATAGCATACTCTAAAAATATTCCTAAATGGGAACATTTCTTCCAAGTGCTCAAACTCAATTTCAGAAATGACCACACTTATCTTATTCCACCCACAAAATCCTTTTGATAATTTGCTGAAGCTAAATGAAAAACTACCCAACCAAATAATTAATGGACCAGTGAGAAAAAAGCAATAGTTATGAAAATCTATGTGGAATTCTCCATCTACCAAGTGGGAGGTGATCCACACATCTTTAATCAGTCAACCTTTCAATACCAACTGCCAGTGCTTCTAGATACTACCATAAGTTTTCACTCTAACAGTAGAGGGATGACTACAAAGGCAAGATTTTTCCTGGAGTCCCTATGTTAAGAAATAAAAATGCCATTTAAATCAAGAGCAAATACTACTTAATTAGTAGACAAATGAATAGACATGGCTGAATCTGCATCCCCTGTTGGTACTTCTCCAATCCAGCAAGGCACAGTGATACCCTGTCCTTATTCTTAGGAAATTCAAAACAGCCTTCACATGTCCCCAGGAAAATATGAACGGTAAGAGAACTACTAGGAAGGCAGTTTGCATTTCCTTAATAGTGCTAACCACACTGTACAACATATGTCAAAATTTTAGGGAGAGCAGAAACTCTTAATGCTTTGTGTAATGTATACAGTTCCTGAGCTTTGATGTTCCTATATCTGCCACTTTATTTGTACAAAATTATCTGGCTTTTTAAGAAAAAAAAAATCTTCTATGCCTCATGACTGACCTGTCAAACATTATTTTAACTTAAAGAGTAGCTGACTCCATGTGGCAAACCTTGAAAAGCCTTTTGTTTAAAAACAGTCTGCCTTTATGCTCTACATATTTAATATTGTGCTTTATAACAGATGACATGTCACTAAGAGAAATTTCATACGTAGGTTGGTATGTCAGGGTCAGTGCAGCCACATAAGAATCCCAGCTGCCACTACCACTGTACTGATGCCCCGTGCCTGTGTCTCAGGAGTTAAAGTGGAAATCCAGAGTGTCTAAACCCTAAGAGAAATCAAATCACCCCATGTGCTCTCAGACTTCATTTTCACACTTCAGTTTATTCTCTTAGCGCTATTTTTCTAATTATGCATTTGCACAATTTTAAAGCAATCACCTAAGTCCTGAAGCAGTCCGTTCATTTTAGAATGCATAAACATTTCTTTCTGGTACCACTTTATTTGGCTCAGTGAAAATCACTCCCCCTCCACCATACCCTCACCGCCAGCCCCCACATTACTTTTCATTGTCTGGCAAGGGGTGGACCTGATTTCCCTTCCTTCCCTTCACCCCCTGGCCAGTTTTGTACCCTCCAGAAAGGACTGTTTGAAGTGCTTCCCAACAACCTCGCTGAGGAGGAGGTAACAAAGCACAGAAATGCTGTGTGACTTAGGGAGCTTGAAAGGTCTGGACATCAGAGGGAAGGAAGTGGGGGATCTGCATGAAAGAGGTTTTCTTCATGATTAAACTGAATGGAATTGTTTTGAAGGAAGTGATCCATGTTCCATTCATGGGTGGCAGGGTCCGCTGAAAGGCAGAAGGTAGCAGGAGATACTATAAATGGACTCTTACAAGTGCTGAGAAGTCCCCTGCATTATTATCAATGGCACTTTTTCCATTATATCTTGCAATTGTTAGTCATTATGTTTGAGAATACTGGAGTAATAGCTTTGTGTTCTTTGTCATTATGTGAATTACTTAAATTGACAAGCAAGCTGTA
Source organism: Octomys mimax (assembly GCA_002564305.1). NCBI lineage: Eukaryota > Metazoa > Chordata > Mammalia > Rodentia > Octodontidae > Octomys > Octomys mimax. The sequence goes on from NDGM011245243.1 coordinate 17,250, forward strand.
GTCATAGTTTTCAAAGGCGCTCTTGTGTAATTCCTCAGATTACCACATGCACCCTCTGAAATAACGACAAATAGAGGTTCTCTTTCAAGAAAACTAGGAGTTGAATAAGAATATTGATTTTTACTAGAAACTATGGGAAAACCATTTGCCATAGAGTTTCCCTTATGTTACTTTTAGGGTTCTAAATAGAATATTCAAATACAATTCTTTACAATAGTGCCTGGATTTTAGCAATTACCTCTAGAAGACTCAGCTTCTAAATTTATCTTGTTTTCTAAGTGCAGAGATTCTTAGACCTCAATATAACACACTCATCAAAAAAGAGAAGCTTGTGGTCAAAGTCACTAGCTGTGCCATAAAGAGATCTGAATAAACCCCTAATATTAAAAACATGAAAAGAAAAATTTAAACCATGCTTAAATATGCTTAGTATTTAAATTTGAAAAAAAAACACTTTGAATCTACATCAATAATGTTAATTGATTTATCATGTGATTTTTTAGATAGTGAAAAGAATACATGCTGAGAAGTTAGTGAAGGTGGCTTGCAGGCGAATCTAACATGCCCTGGACTTTGCTAGCCTTTGGGTCTGTCCTTTACACAATTAATTAAACTCAGTTTTTGAGATTTCATTAATGTATGTTTAACTTTGCACAAGGAAATAAGTACATTCATGAAATGAAGAACCAACTTCATATAATAAAAGCAGGCATACATGTGTTGTTGAAAAGGCCTGAGGTTAGGAATGAATTTATACATTCACTAGTGAACTGATTAATTCACTTTCTTCAGTCATTCATTATTTAGTCATTTTTTGAACATCAGTCTTTTTAGGGTCTGATATATTTTAACATTACTAAAATTCTTAAAGAACCCTCATAGCAATAAATAAGCACTTCCTGGTTTTTTTTTTTTTACAAGAACAAAGACAAAAACAGAGCAATATGAAACAATGAAAATGGTAGAGAATTTCAAAACAAGAATAGAATATTGATAATTGTTGTTACATTGCATATTGTTATCACCAAATTTGTTGCTCAAATTAACAGATATAGAAATGCAAGATTGACCCAACAATCAAACACTAACCCTTTCAATGAAACTTAATTTTTCCCTTGTCCTCTTATTCTTATAAATTTATTTTAAAGAGTATAAAAATAATAGATAAGACATTTAAAATGTACACATTTTAAAAAACAGGATGATAAGTATTCAACCATGCACAATGCTGTCTTCAATGTAATTGCTCAGATTACAGACATTATCAAATGAAATTGGTCAAAGTAAAAATTTTAAACATTAGCTGCTACCTTCAAAAAACAGAGTATATGCCTGTAATCCCAGCACTTTGGAGGTTGAAGTAGGAAGATTGTTGTGAGTTTGAGGCCAGCCTGGGGAGGGGGAGAACTAAAAGAAATTAATCATACAATCATTTTAGCTATCCTGTGTATCTTGTGTATATACTTACATGATTTTTCCCCCTTACGTTTTTTCTTATGGCCACTCCTTTTTGCTTCAGGCATACCGAATATGATTTTTGCTTTTATATATTTTTTTATGTTTTAAAGAAAGTACAAGTTGTACTATAACCAAAAAAATTACAGGTGATACAGATTTTCACTTAATAGAGTAATAATGAATTTCACAGTATTTATTGTAGTATATAGTGTTATCTTCCAAGCAGTTATTCATATTACCAGATAGATGCATGTAAAATTGGAAGAAGAAAGAAAAAAAGAAAAAAATGTAGAAGAAATTAAGAAGCAAAAAAGTACAAACAATTGAAAAAAGGAGATGAAACAAATTAAAGCATTAACTGCCTCTTTCCATATAACAGCAGAAATGCATAGTACAATTGTCCAAACCATCCTGCTTACATACATAGATACATCTCTTTCCCCAACTCCCTCTTGTCCTTCTCCTCAACTCAGTAACTCTTTCTTTTTGAATAATTTCATTCCCTTTTCCCAGTATCTATTGCACCCTTCAGATTCCATTTTTCCCTTTTTAGGCTCTCACACTAAGGAGACAATACAATGTTTGCATATGTGGGTATGATTTATTTCACTTAAGAGTATATTCTCTAGTTACATCCATTTACAGACAAAAGACTCAAATTTATCTGGCTTACTAACTGAATAATACTGCATTGTGTAAAAACACCACATCTTCCTTATCCATTCTTCCGTAGATGGACATCTGGGTTGTTTCCAGGATTTAGCTATGACGAATGTTTTACATCATATGTTTTTCTACTTTCTATTTGGTAATAGAGATTTAGATAAATAAAACCAGACTATATAAGTAACAAGAATTTCTAATTATTCTACAGGTGAATTGTACTCCTTAAAAATTTATTGCATATATTAGTAATTTGTAAAAATTTTACTTTTTCTTCTCTATCTCCTCCTCAAACATACACACTCCTCATATGTACAGGCAATGTCTGTGGACTCCCAAAGGTCCTTTTGTCTAGAGTCTCTCTCCTCTCATCTCCTTTTACCTTTCTACCTTTTTAGTAAATGAATGTACCTGGAGAATTACATATTGATTTATTCTGATCTTTCTTCTATAAATATGTCCATTTAGTTAATTTTATGACTATTAAGTACCTCTACCACTTAAGACTTCTACCATTGCTTCTACCATTTATGATTTAACCTACATTATTCTTTTATTTTTCCACTGGGGCTTTTCCATCACAGGAAATTTCTTAGGAGTATTTAATGTGCTAGTAAATTTGTTTTGCTTGCTCTTTTATAGTTATTAGAATTCCACATAAGCCATATTAATTTCAACATCTTTCTTCTTTACTTACTCCTCTTTAAGTTTCTGTAAAGCACCAAAATACTTGTTTCCTTCTACAGTCTTTTTAAATTTAAAATACACTGCATAATTTAAAATCTCCAACAGAAACTCTCTGGCAAGTGCACATGGTGCTATACACTTCTACTTGTCCCTCTGATTGCATGAAGATGGTTCACTTCACCTCCACCTTGGAGGCTTCTTTTGTGCCACTAGTGAAAATTGCTCAGAATGCAAAAACAGAATGTAAAGGCAACAGAAGTTAATTTTCACAAAAGTAGTCACAAATTAACAAGATTTCAGATTTTAAGAAACATGACAATGAAATGTAGTTTAAAAAATAAAGAAAATTCATGTCAACCACAGTTTCAATAGTCTAGGAAAATAGTATAAGATAAGCTGGGTAATATACTGGTAAATTCTGAGTAGATGATCGAACTGAAAGATAATTCATAGAACCATACCTAAAAACCAGAAAGTCTCCAACCTTTAAGACAGCCTGCCCATCTCATGCTAATTGCCACACTGCTGTATGGTTTATATGTAGTAAAATGAACAAGCACAGCTCCTGACATAAGCAAAACAATTACACTTTTGTGTCCTTTTCTTTCATTTTAAATTGTATTCAATTATGGCACCAAGAAATTGTTAAAACTAATAAAGAATTCAAGCTCATTGTAGTGGTGCATGCCTATAATTTTAGCACTCTCACCAGTTGAGGTAGGAGGACCATAAGTCACACTCCAGCCTGTGCATCTTAATAACTTCATAAAACTCTGTGCCAAAAGGAAAAATAAAGAAAGTGTTGAAGATTCAGCTCAGTGTGAAGTCTTCAATATGAAAAGAAGGAACAAAATGAGGGAGAGAGAAAGAGAAGGAGGAAAGAAAGAAAGAGGGAAGGAAGAGAGAGAGAGAGAGAGGGCTCTTTGTTGCAAGGTATAAAGTCAATGTACAAAAGTCACATGCACTTCTACATATCAGCAAGGAAATATCTGAGAAAGAAATAAACAATCCGGGCCTGGGGAGATAGCTCAGTGGCATAGGCACCCACCTGGCAAACACATGGTCCAGAGTTCAATCCCCAGTACCAGGAAAAAAAGAAAAGAAATGAACAATCCTACTTAAAATAGCACCAAAAATAGAAACTTAGACTAAATTTAAGTGAGAAACCCCATGTCTTTTAACAGCCATGTCAGGTAACAGCATTCTGAAGGCCACTTTAAGTTGCCAACTCTCCCCACAGCTAGCTCAAATCATAGGTGAGTGGTGGAATTTGTAATTAGTATTTTCTTTGCTTCTCTCTTCCCTCCATCTATATTGTGGAGGACCCATATCCTTGGCATAAGCATAAGCATAAGAAAAATTCCTTGGCTCTGGTAAAGCTGGTAAGGTTATTCACTCCACAAAGACTCTTGAAATTAAAGTCCCTCCCATCCCCTCCCAAGGATATTCAGAACTCTCTTTCATGAGAAGGCTACATCTGGAACATGTGGATTGCTGAAAGCACTGTTTGCTCCACAGTGTTAACATGATGTGCTCTCCCCCATCTCTGTCTCTGTCTCTGTCTGTCTCTGTTTCTGTCTGTCTCTGTCTATCTGTCTGTCTCTCTCTCTCTCTCTCTCTCTCTCTCTCTCTCTCTCATCGAGCATCTTCAAATTCTGGAACATATTTCAAGATTTTGGTTGATCTCACAGGAGCCTCCTTCACAAGATTTAAGGATTTAAGGCAGGCACTCTGAACTGTGCAGCTTTGGGGTTAGTGAGATCCAAAAGTCAGCAAGAACCTACTGAGAAATAATGACCACTCGTTCATTCTTTTTTATACTTCTCAGTGGTTTTACACCTATGAAGTGTGCCCAAAAACTATGATGAATGTTTAAGATTTAAAAACTGTTTATTACAGTAAAGACACATTGCTATTAATCCTTTGACCTCAAAATCCTCCTCCCTGCTGTGAGCACCTTTGTTCCATTGTTCTTGCTCCACTATCTGAGGCAGTCCTGGAAGTCCTCTTTCAGGAGTGTCTTTAGTTACACTTCCTGGCTGCCTCCATGGCCTGAAATGATTCAAACTACTGTTCACTTTGACTTTGGAGAAGCCAGAAGTCACAATGTGCTGGATCCAGTGACTACGGTGGATGAGGACACACTATGATGATTCTATGAGCCTTCCTTTCCATTGGATGGCACTTGGCAGCAGCATTCACTGTATAGCTCATTATACTTTATAGGATACCTCAAAAGAGGACTTCTAGCACTGCCTTGGATAGTGGGAAGAACAGTGGGGTAAGAGGGCTCAAAGGAAGGGGGAGGATTTAAAAGGGAATTTATGGCAATGTGTTTTTTACTAAAATATTTTTTAAAAACTTGAACATTGACCATATATTTCACTCACATTTTATATGTAACTGACTTAGGTTCCTCTATCTGGAATTTTCCTCCACATATTCTAACATATTAGGAATCCCCATTGACTGCATACCATAATCAAAGCCGTAAATCTTGACTAATAAGCACTCAGACAAAGGTCTGCTCTCTAGACTTTATAAAAAACTAAAAAACATTAGGACACCAAAATTTAAAGACCCAACCCAGAAATGGGCATCCAAAATGAACACACTTCTCAGAGGATGAAATTAAAGAAACAAATAAATATATGAAAAATGCTCCACATTACTAGCCATCCATGAAATGCAAATTAAAATAGCACCAAGATACTATCTCACCTCACAAAAAATGGCTATCATAAGGAAATCACCCAACAACAAATGTTGGAGAAGCAGTGGGGAAAAAGGAACCCTTCTCCACCACTGAGGGGAATGTAGACTGGTGCAACCATTATGGAAATCAGTATGGAGACTCCTTAGAAAAGTAGGAC